>JAUOBW010291091.1:0-10443 GCA_032360285.1 Lepidozona retiporosa | reverse complement strand
TCCTAAAAATTTGAAAAAAAGTGTTAGACGAACATAGATTTCCGTTCTTAGGAGCCATGTTAACCACAATGACCAATATGCAGAAACAGTCAGAAATAATACTTTTTATCATTATACAATATAATTTTGCCAAATCGGAACATAATAATTTTTCGCTAAAATCGGGCTAGGGGCATGAGTTTCGAAAATTGTCAAAATTGTCAAAAATGGCGAATATGCAGAAGTAGTCAGAAATTATATTTTTTTCTCAATCTCAATATATATAGAGCTAAAATTGACCCGAGTTCTGGGGACACGGGCCCAAACATTACCAATACGCGAAAATAGTCTGAAATAATATAAATTTAAGCGAAATCGAAACATAATTTTTTGAGAAAAGTGGGATATTATTTTTCTTTCTCTCATGAAATTTTTGTTGAAAATATTTTAGAGAAACCAAGATATGACTAATTTTTCAAAATCGCAAAGGGGCCTGGAACTAGGCACCTGTTCGTTATTTTTCGGAAAGAAATGAAATAATTTCAAACATCGATATTAAGGCCAAGATGGAATAAAACTTATAGCATGCAAAAACCACGTTACAACCCTGTCATGTCATAATTTTCAATATTAAGGCCTTATATTTTACATAAAAACTTAAAACATCAACATTCTAAGAACCATTTAAGATTTTTCAACAAAATAAAAAGCATTCATCATTTTCTTGTCTCTTCAATTTTCAAAGCCGTCGATTTTATTGTATTTAAATTAAATTATCTAACTAAGTAAATCGGATAAAATAGCAATAATTTGCCATAAATAGTGAAAAAAAGTTGTTATCGTACACAGGGTTTTAACCCTAACCCAGGCGGGAGTTGGGGGAAGGGGGGTTAAGGTGGCTTATTTTGCCCATGGGCATGTTTGACCTCAAATATCTCCCAAAAAGAAGAAAGATGTGGCAGGGTGGCCACTCGTTTTTCTCAATGAAATTCCAGGAGTTTTCAAGGAGTTTTCCAGGAGTTTTCATGAATTTTCCAGGAGTTTACGTGGGATGATATTTTCCAAATATCAAAGTTGAAATAGTGATACGATAATCAAGTTTAGACTTATTGCCCAAAATTGAATTGAAAAATTGGAATCATTGTTTTTCTCTAATTACTAAATTTTCTAGGCCGAACACTTACTTATCCTTAACTTTATAATATTACTAACTGTTCTCTAGATATTTATTTAAACATTTATATTTGAAATATTGATTATGTATGTGCTTAATTTCAATTTACTGTGATTTCAAATTTATTAAATCATATTTAGCAACACACTTCTATCCTTAAATCGGTTGCTTTTTCAAGTTTATGGTCAAGTTTATGGCCATAACTTAATTTGTGGACGTTTCATTCACAATTTGATTCAGCTATTAAATAATCTATAAATCTATAAATGACACATAAATTTCTAACACCATAGAAGAATAAAAAAATGACTAGTTCATGATTAATGGACTCTCCACTAATATGAAAAACAGCCACTAGCAAATTCTAAATGTGCTACTGTAGTGACTATAGAATAAGGAAATAATTTTAATTTGAAATCAACCCATTTTAAATCATGACTTATTGTACCGAATACTATGAATTAATGAAAAAGTTTAGCCCAATCAGAGCATAAAATCTTGTGAAACGTGGAATTGTATAATTATCACACCAGATTTAAATTGAATAATGCCTGCCCTTAAAATTCATACAAAATTTTAGTTGTTGAGATTTAATAATAGTCGTTTTCTATGATATCATAGCTTGGACGTAGGCTATAGGTTACTGATATCGCATACCATTCCAACAAATATCTATATACTGATCAAACAGCATTAAAACTAAAAAAATACTTTTTGACTTGATGAAAGGAAGGATATCTATATGTGGTTTGGTAAATGCGAAGTCAATAAGGTCTAATCCACATTTCCAGCTGCTCATCCTGAACGATAATCCGATTCATACTTTCGTATAATGAAATTACCATAAACGAGGTTGCAATTTGACTGTCACTAAACATAGTTTTCAACAGGTCATTTAGTTCAAGACAAGATTGTCATGAAAAATGAGACATAGCGACTATTAACGCCCATAAAATCTCAGCTTTAGTAGTGCTGACAAGTATAACCATACTGGGTATAGTAGAAGATTTCATAGTATTGATTGATCTAGTTTCAGTATACAGATATTTTGTTGACTGAAAAAATAAAGTACCGGATGGCCTACTTTTATGTCTTTATGCTTTTTACATGGTATGTAAAATATGGTACATGAATAACAATACCAGATACACCTACATTGGAGATATTTTGATTTAGTATTAGTACAAGAAAGCCAAGGAAAAAATATTTTTACTGAAAGCCAAATGGTGCTTCAAACATGTATAAAAGGTACAATACAAATCATACATAATAGTCCAGGCGATATGGCAAAAAAAGAAGGTAAACCTGGACAAAAATAGTATAGTAATGAAATTTGGTCAAGTTGTTTGGTAACATGTTCTAAACCACCAAAAAAAGCCCTATGGGGAGAAGGAGAATTAATAACATTGTTAACAGAGGTTAAGTTTATACAGAAAAAGTGAATCGCTTCAAAAAAAACACGTTCAATTGAGGATATATCAAGACAATTTGCAAATTTAACAATGCAAGGCAAACTATCAGCCGCACTAAAACTTCTTGATTCGGAGACCTCATTCGAAAAAGCAAAAAATTATATATAGAAGACTTATTAAACAGAATTTTCCCAAAATGTACTGTTCTATCGTAAATTTAATTCTATAATTCCGATTTTACCAAAAAAGAGCCAATTTTGCAGTAAAATATCTCAGAAATGGTTCCTCAATTTAAAATTCTGTTTAATAAGTCCTTTATACAACATTTTATGCTCTTTCGAATGATGGTAATTTCATCGGATTTAAAGTAAATCTAAATTTGAGTTTTTTCGGGGTTTTCATTTTTTGCAGTAAAACCTTAAGGGCAAAATCTTAAAATGCAAATGTTGGTACTTTCCTAGACAATAGTCGATGGGGCCTTTTTTTTGGTGGTCAACTTGACCAAATTTCATTACTATACTATTTTTGTCCGGGTCAAAGTGTCTATCCCCTGGACTATAATAGTCCAGTCGTAGAAGGTTTCAACCCGGAAAAAAATCATATAAAGCTGAGACTTCGTCAGGCCACCCATATGTATATGTATAGTCACCAAAAAAAGCCCCATCAATCTGGTGTTGCAAACACTATTTTTTGGGCCAAATTGGGTGCAGGGGACTTAAACCAAACCGTATGTGGACTAAAACTTTAACTTGCCTAAATGTGGTTTAATATATAGTTTGAAAGATAATATTAAACTAGGTTCTAAAAGTATATATATTTTTTGTAATTCTCTTTTGTTCTCAAAATATATCGATTTTAAATATTTGAAATGCAGGGGTAAGTAATTTATAAAAATTTAACAATTTTAATTTATTTACTAAATTATATTGTGTCTTTGATTCGTGTTTTAATATGGGCTATAGAAATCGTATATAAAAGTCACAGCCTAACTGTTTGGTAACTCATTATTTTTGTTTTTGAGCCTAAATGAATGAATATAAAAATAGAAATAAAAAATATTATCTAGGAAAGAAATTAAAATTACTTGAAAATAAGCGGGTTTTTGACTAAAGTATTGTTGACGTCATCGATATTTCCGCCATTATGGCATTTTTCGGTAATTTTATTTTTCGATAATGGAGTTCAGATATAGGTATATCAATCCTAAAAATTTCAACTTAATACCTATACTAAATCCTGAGATATCTGGGGGGTCACCGCCACCACCCCGGGGAGAGAAAGTCTAAAAGACCCCGGTTCTGATAGGGCTAAGTCATGGGCTGTTCATATTTCAATCAACATTTTATCAAAATGAAACTACACAGTCAGTGCAGAAAAACGCTCAAATAAATGTTCTTAGGGAACTCATAACAAAAATAATTAAAATAATTGAATAACAATTGGTTAAAAATAATGGAAAAAAAATTACCGAAAAATAATTGGTTAACAATTGGCTTTATCTTATGCTGATCTAAATTGGTTGACCCATATAAGCCTTATAAAACTTCTTATAATTCTTATAAAAGTGTTCTTATAATAAAATTTCAGTACAAAATATATTTTCTAAACAAAGTATTTTATTGTGCAATCGCTCTCAATCCATAAAGACAACAATCTGTATAGACAACTATTTTTGATTGCAGGTAATGTCATATGTCTAAAAATATCAACATCTCTATGCAAAATATCACCAAAAATATACCTTTAAGGATTAACAAGCCTTCGTGGTTTTATCCTCATGTTGATAATAAAATATTTCAGTTCAAAATTGGCAAAAACTGTCCAAAAATATTTCCGCCGAAATTTTTCGGCATGTGACTTTTAAACTCATCAATAGACGGAGATTATTTTACAAGTTTAGGCATTGAGTTTATGCCGTAAGTTTTCCAATACTGTGTTACAGTTAAGGTAAGTCCGTACCTTGATGGGTATAAGCAAACTATATCCTTCGTGAATACCGGATTCAATGAATGAATTGACACATCTGTAACAAGAACGCGAAGGTTCATTTCATGAGACATTACGCGACCCAATGTTTCAAAAGCTTCTTATAATGGGATAGAAAAGTAATTTAGTACAGTACGCAAACAACGCTTACAGACTGAGTTTCACCACAAGACATCCATATTATCGGAAAATATGTGAAGGGATATTATGTAGGCTTTACATAAAGTGTTTGCCATATCTTGGTTTAATATAATTCTCAGAGCTTTTGACTTGCATAAGTGGTATGGTTTGTGGCATGTGGAACAAATGTATGATTACAGTCCAGTGTTACTCCTAAAAGTACAGCAGTTTCAGAACTCCTAATTTGCTTGCCGTCAATCAATAGAATTGTATTTGACTTACCTATTCTACCTCAATAAATAACACTTGGAATTTCGAGGGATTTGGTACCATTGAATTGGTTTTAAACAAATCTAGGGCTAGTTCAACCTTTTTAGTAAGTTTGGATTTAATAACTTCAGTTAAAAAATCACATACTGAATTGGTGTTATCATCAGCAAAAAACTCTCGCTTGAACTAAATCTTTCTTTAATCATTACAATACTAGGATGATGTAAGTATTTTCCAATTGCACAGTCGATAGGGTCTGAGTTAGAAAGGTAAAAGTTAGGATTCCAATTTGGAATCTTTAATTCATCATAAAAATCTAGCGCTCTTGGTTAGAAGCCGAAATTCGAATAGGAAGTATATACCCCATCGAAACTAAAGGGGTTAAGCAATACTCTACTTCGTATAGAAAATAGTTTCTATTGCAGTTTTTGTAGCATCTATATAATTGATATAAGAGACGTTTAGGAGGTAACTTTACAAAAGTCGACTTGAGCATTGTATACACAATTGAGTGGTGATCACTAATACCTATTCCACATACCCCTATGTGTTGGAATGAGAATTTCCTATTTGTAAGAAATAAGTCAATGCATCTGCCTCGACTGGATTTCCAGCACGTTTTAAAATTGTGTATATTATGCATAAAGTTTAAATTTAAAAAATTCTGCAAAATAGGGTCTTGAGGTAGGATATTAAAATCACCAGACACTAGCACGTTATCGTATGTGCTTGTATAATGATCTAGGGCTTTAGTAAGTACTTCTTTCTAGTAAGTATTTTATACACTGTTTTGGTGGTCTATAGATAGATACTAACAACCATTTTTGTTTCCTCAGGTTTAATTTAAATATGATTATTTGAATATCACCTGGGAAGGAAAAACTTGACCTCTTGATGGAATGTTGTTGTTAATATACACTAATAGACACCCTACTGCTATTAATATCAAGCCTAAGAGATTTCTTATATCCTTCCAAAGAACTGATAATTAGGAAATGAACAATCAAGTTTTGATTCTGCGATAGTTAGAACATCGACTTTACCATTCAAAAGTGAATAATATATATATATAATAATAACATTCTTAGGGTGATTTAACCTTAAAGGGATCCCCAACCGTTTTTGCATGTTGGGCTCAGAATAAAGGCCTTCTGAAATGGAGCACTGCGCTTTTTATTTCGTCAAAGAATCTTTTTTTGTTCTCGAGATATTTCATATTTTGTGAAACTGAAAGTTGAACTTATGACATCACACAGCCAGGTTTGATGACATCACAGTGTCATGAGAAATTTTAGAAATGGTATTTCTGATATGAACTCAGTAAATATCTTAATGTCATCATGATCCAATAAATGGTGTGAGTTATTTTAGGGAACATTGGATCACTAACTCTAAAATTGGCTCAGTTATAAGCAAAAAAAGGATTTCTTTTGGCTCTATGATGTCATAGATCTATACTATGTGCTGCCATATCACTTTCACAAAATGTGACATATCTTGAGAACGCAATTAGATTTTTTAACAAAATAAAAAGCATAGTACTCCATATCGGAAGGCCTTTAATCTAAGCCATGAATAAACTAATCATGCAAAAACGGTTGGGGATCCCTTTAAAGCACTTTAGCTCAAAATTTTAGGTCACAGGAAAAAATTTATCTTAAAAAAGGTCAATCCACGGATCAAGATTGAATTTATTCTTTAATTTAAAATTTAATAAATTAACTATGTTAGCCCTGAAAAATTTAGGATTAGGAAAAAAGTACATTCTTATTTAGTTAAGCTCATCACTGTTTTACGAAGATTAATAAAACACTCTACTAAAACTTTCTACAAAGCAAATGGAATTAACTGCTAATAACATTCAACAGACAGGCCTTATTATAAGGAAAATTAGGTCGTCAGACATAATGTCCGACAGCTTTTTAAAACTCAACGGACATACATTTTTTATCCGGACCAGCAGAAAATGAAAGTTGTCAGACAAACTTTTATATTGACCGAACAAGCTCAGAATCTATGTTAAAATATGCTTTATGTTAAAAATACACACCATTAGTTTGTGTTTTCTAAGATGGAGACAAATTAATCACGTCGTCGGACAATGTCCGATGTTTGATCTGACAGATAAGATGAATAGTTTAGAAATTTTGAAAAATCATCCAAAATTTATACTTACTACTAGTATGGCTAGATTCGTCATTTGAGTTATCATCTGCAGTCGTATATTCCAGGCAATCATCACAAAATTGCCTAGTACCTAAAATTATTATTTTCTAATTAAGTATGAAAAGCCGCAGGGTAATTGTGATGTAAATTAGGCCAACATAAGGATAAAAATCTTTCTCTAATATGTGATGTTGAACACATTTAACAGCCTTGAAAATGTCAACTAAGCTTAGGGCTAAAAATAAGCACCAAGTAATTAAGCTCAGGGCTGCAAACTAGCACTCACAGTTGTTTGCCATAAAACAGGTGAGGTATGGGGACAAAAAATTCCCCATCAAGGTAAAAATTATGAAATTAAACACTCAAAAAAGTAAAATATACTAAATAAAAATGGCTTTTTTGTCTTTGAGTGAAACATATTTTAATAGACAATAAATTAGATATATTATTAGGGCCTTTAACGAAATTTTTTCACACACCTTACGAAACAGCGGGTTTTCAAATTTTTAATATTTTGCTGTTACATGGCTTTATGTATTTTTGCAAGTCCATAATGCATAGTAGTTCTCATTTTTAGGAGTCTATATTTTCATTAATCTCAGTAGATATTGAATTATTTTTTGACATTTGATAGACTATTCAATTTTATGTATTGTTACCTAAAAATTGGATAAATCCGCTAATGAAGTTTTTTACTTTGTGTTTATACTGTTCTTTTATAAAATGGCTATTTTTTGAACTTTAAACACAGTTTTACCTATATTTTTGCTCAAAATGTAGTTAACTTTTGACGAGTCACTTTTTTTACCTGTACGAAACATTCATTTCAGTAAAAATTTGAAACTATAGAGCTGCTTTTGGCCTTATTTTCTATCAATATTAATTAAAAATACCAAAGTTGAAAAACTTTGAATATCTATTATGGGTTTACTGAGCAGTGTAAGTGTTTCAGATGGGCTATTCATCAAACCGTACGAAACACACATTTCAGGACAAAATTCCGCTAAAGACCCTTTAATGTATATAATTCATTTATTATAACACGACTAATAATCGGGCGGGTCAAAAAAGTTTTTAAAAACTCACCACTAAACTTCTTTTTAACCAACTAATAACGTTTCCAGGTTTGTGTGTTTGGAGCCTCACAAGTATCAAACGCCTTCATCACGTTCATCTTTTTCGGCCAGTAAAGGTATTTCAAACAGCTACTTATCCAATTCGATGGGACAGTCATTTCTGTTTCCTCTCCATTCTCGATCCAAACTGCTCTCGAATAAGCCATAATTCAAATACTATAACATAATGAACTCAAACTTTTGGGTATTTTGATTTAAAAGTTTGAAATTTAGGTATTTGTTTACCGACTTTCCTTTTATGACATACGAATCGCCAACTAAAAAAAATTGTAGCCAACATAATAGAAGGGAGCATAAAAAAGAGGGACAGGCTAAAATGGCAGTAGTTGGTTTTGAGTAAAATGTTTGATCATGCATTGTCATTACACAGCACTGCAAATAAGCACCATAGTCATAGGACAATGGTCGACAGAAAATGGGTCAGTGTTTTTGTCTGGCTGAAACTTATATATATATCCTGAACAAAAAATTGTCATTATTAACCCTTAGACCCCGAGAGACGCGAATTCGCGTCCACGTAAAACCCGAGAGACGCGAATTCGCGTCTTTTGCATATGTCATACAAACTAGCCTACAACGCGACTTCACATGTCGCTAGGTGGGAATACTGAATAAATATGCAAAGTACACGGGCTAAGCTTTTTAAAAAGTATAAACATGCCACAAAAAATATTTGTTTTCGATAGTATTTTGGCGGGAGAATATATTGTTATTTTTCAGATATTGTCGAACATAAAAGTGGTGTCAAAAAAAATTTAAAAAAACTTTTTTACTAAACAAGAAGAGTCTGCTGCTATAGCAAACTTCATTAAAAACCTCTTAGAGACTCAGCTAAACTTATTGATTACTCACATAGTTATCACGATTTTTTTACAACTTTTCATTTTTGTAAAAAAGTGAAAAATTAGAAAAGGCGGAAAAAAATTATTCTGATTCAAGTAGCTGGCATTTTTGCTCTGTTTATTTTAAGATTATTATTTTCACCTTAGCTTTTCAGAAAGTATCTACTTCAGTCATGAGGCCAATAATTTCACTAGTTACAATAATTTTAGAAAAGTGCCAAAATAGCCAAAAATAGTGCGGGCTCTTCTAACCACAAAAAATACTGGAGTCTAAGAAGGGTTAAGTTTAAAATTTAAAACGTGACAGTTTCACCCCTTAAAAATTTCAAAAAAAAGGGGCAAAATTTTTAATTTTAAGGGGGGTCTTGCCAAAAAGGGGTGGGTATTTTAAAGGGGGGCCTACATTATTTCACATTCTTCAAAGAAAAAAATATGAAAACTAAATTAAAACTCCAGGGATTTTATACTCAATATATAACTTTTAAGTTAATTGTGCCTTATTGACCATTTTTAACTAACATTTCTAAAACTAGGACTTTTTTACTAAAGCAATCAAGTATCTGTGGGCGTTATCTCAGTGCACCTAGTTTAGAGTGGAAAACCAACAAAATGGCACATCAAGAGTGGGCCGAGGAAAATCTTATATAGGGGTGCGTTGACTTAAAAGGGGGCCCTGGGAAATTTTTTTAAGGCCTGACCAAAAGCTTTCGAACTTTTTTTTCTCATTTAGGCCCCAGGCCCCTTGGAAAGAGCCTGAAATAAATAGGCCACAAAACAAATCAAAAAAACTTTCTTTTTGAAACTCACTTCCCCTAATCTCCACATGAATTTGTGCAAACGAATGACGGACAAAGGGTGATTTCATAGGTTCTGTCAGCTACGTCGGGAGTCCAGAAATGAACAAGCTAAGCTTCCCCATTTCCCCGAGAATAATATTTCAAAAGAAATTCATGTATAAATAAACAAACTTATGAATTTAGTATTCAGTCAAAAAAAAATAAAGAAATTTCAACAAGAAGTCATGAAGAAATGGACCATTAACATCATGCAAAATAGTCCTGTAGAATTTCAGTCAAAACGGGTCCACCCTAGAAAAAATTATAAAAACATGTTATACATTGTTGGAAAGCCCATACACTGCTCTTTAAAATATGTAATTTGTATTTTTTTTCCCAATTTAAAGGTTAAGGTATGGTGTGAATTATTATAGTACTAGTTGCAACACTTCTACCTACTTGTTAAAAATATATTTTAATTGTTTTTCAAGGATTGTTATGCTAATAATATGCACAAAACATACTTGTTAAAATAATATATGTTAACTATTTTACATGGATTGTTATGCTTATGCACAAAAC
>JAUOBW010290980.1:0-10443 GCA_032360285.1 Lepidozona retiporosa | reverse complement strand
CAATTAAAATAAGTTTCTGAGGAAAATTAGAAAACTGGTTCCTCAAAGTCTATGATAGGGGCACATAGGAAAATAGTTTCCAATTCAATTTTTTGTTTTTTGTTTTTTTTGTTTACTGAATATCACCCAATGCAAGGATTTAATATCCACTAGAGTGCATTGGGTTAGTGGGTCTTTGTTGTCATGCGACACGCAAGCCTATGTTTCACAACCCTCCTTCCAACCTTCTCTCGAAACACAACAACAATTTTCAATTATATACATTTACTTTACGAGAGAAATAGATGGAAGCGCGGTACTCCCACGGACGTGGCGTATGAGAAATTCAACAAAGTGGTTACGACCGGATTCGAACTCCCGACCTAATAAGCTTCTGAGGAAAATTGGAAAACTGGTTCCTCAAAGTTTATGATGGGGGCACAAAGGAAAATAGAGTCCAATTAAAATAAGTTTCTGAGGAAAATTGGAGAACTGGTTCCTCAAAGTCTATGATAGGGGCACATAGGAAAATAGTGTCCAATTAAAATAAATTTCTGAGAAAAATTAGAAAACTGGTTCCTTAAAGTCTATGATAGGGGCACATAAGAAAGTAGTGTCCAATTAAAATAAGTTTCTGAGGAAAATTAGAAAACTGGTTCCTCAAAGTCTATGATAGGGGCACATAGGAAAATAGTGTCCAATTAAAATAAGTTTCTGAGTAAAATTTGAAAACTGGTTCTTCAAAGTTAATGATGGAACACAAAGGAAAATAGCGTCCAATTAAAATAAGTTTCTGAGGAAAATTGGAAAACTGGTTCCTCAAAAATTATGATGGGGGCACATAGGAAAATAGTTTCTAATTAAAATAAGTTTATGATGAAAATTAGAAAACTAGTTCTTCAAAGTTTATGTTTGGGGCACATAGGAAAATAGTGTCCAATTTAAATAAGTTTCTGAGGGAAATTGGAAAGCTCGTTCCTCAAGGTTTAAAATGGGGGCACAAAGGAAAGTAGTTTCCAATTAAAATAAATTTCTGAGAGAAATTGGAAAACTGGTTCCTCAAAGTCTATAATGGAGGCACATAGGAAAATAGTGTCCAATTAAAATAACTCTCTAAGGACAATTGGAAAACTGGTTCCTCAAAGTTTGTAATGGGGGCACAAAGGAATATAGTGTCCAATTAAAATAAGTTTCTGATGAAAATTGGAAAACTGGTTCCTCAAAATCTATAATGGGGGCGTAAATAACTTTTTAAAGCATGAATCATTTTTCTTTTCGTGTAAATCAGTTCTTGAGTAACTTTGAATACTAATTTAATTTCGATGTCCACTTACAGCCATAATATGCCGAGTTTCTAAACCAGCTTGGTCTAAAACTGTAATAGATGTTGCTGTAATACTTTAATTGGTATATTTATAACTTAAGGCTGCATTCTTACTAAGGCCGTCCCTAAAAGATAGTATGTTTGGCATTGCCCGCCCGACTATAGAAAATATTGCTGACAAAAACATTTTTACTATTTTGTCATATTACCAAAAAGTCAGAATAATTGTATTTGTTTTTAGTGGGTAAGAAGAATTCAACTAAATAGTGAGAATACTTAAACTTTTAAAAAAACTTAAACTTTGATTTAATCAAATTGTAAAAATATGAAAATTTCTCTATACAAACTTTCAACAACATAGAAAACTAACCTAAGACATAATTTATATATTTAGAAAAAGAACCGCCTGACTGCACAATTCTCTACAGTTGGGTGACACCAAATAAGTAATCTTTTAAGTACAGCCACAATGTGCCCCAGACCTCAAGAGCAAACTTCAGGTAGGGTTAATAACTGAATTTAAAAATAAACGGAGTAAATATACAAATATTTTTAAAATGGAAAGTTTTATATTTATTAGTTTTCAACCAAAATTTTTTAAGTAATTTAGGGTACCAAAAATATTAAAGCAAAAAAACAGGGTTGACACTCTTTATTTGAATGAAATTTCCAGGACTTTATATAAATTTTCCTCAGTGTTTTCAGAGGGGTGTGAACAACTGGCGAATTATATTATTGACCCCCCCCCACCATGATGAAGGATTTTTTTCTTAAAAAAAAGATATTTTTTATCTTTTATCGAATATTTACATTTTTTAAATATGAAAACAAAAATTAACTTATATAAGTTGAAATACAAATGTAAAAAAAGTAAGATTTTTCAAAATATTACAATTTATAAGAAATTTGGCTTAAATTTTAGCACCACGCTTTCAAATTATATTATATTACTATTTGGAATGTTGTGCGGTTAACTAGTTCCATGCCCCTAAGAGTTTTCTCGTCTGTAACCAGATGCTGCATATGTGAATTTAAAAATCTGTTAGAAATTTTATTCGAAAAGGACTATGTGAAATAGTGATATGACCATAAATATGAGTACACTTATGGGCCTGGAACAATTCAATCACGTATTATTTTTCAATTTTTTCATGTGCAACATTCCAAACATTAAAATATGAAATGTCGTAAAATGTTCCAACTATCCCCTTGTACATTATATATATCGGGAAGACATTTTTTAAAATGTTTATGATTTTCAAACATTATTTATATTTTTCACAAATAACACCACCGTATCTCGCATAATCAATGCAGTGGATAGTCGGTTCATCCCCCATTTCCGAAAATATATTTCGCTAACGCCTGTATTTAATTGTTGCGCAATATCGTTTTTTGTTTACATATAAAGAATGCAAAGTGAAATAAAATATTTTTTGGCAGATCAATTTTTGAAAGGGAGTGAACACTGTATAATCAAGTTGGGCTCATATGAAAGAGCATGACAAATTATCATGTTTTTTTTTTTATTTTAGAAATATCTCTTAATCATTTCCCAAGTTAAGCTCGTTTTAAGGTTCTTAAAAAGGGTGTGTTTAGGATTTTATTTTCTTACATTGCACACAATGTGACTTTACTTGTGAATGTCAGGTCACCGTAGCGTGTCTTATCAACATGACAATATACCAAAGAGTTAAAAAAAAATAAAAATAAAAAAGATGATAACGTCACACAAGTAAATAGCATTTATTAGAATTGAATTTGTCTTTACAAAATTCGTTGACATAAAAAAAGTTATAATTAATATTAGGTGCGTAATATTCATCATATACTGATGACTATATTAGTTATAATATCAAGATGCTTATTTTGCTATTGTGAAAGAAAAATTACTTCATTATTATTTATTATTTGATTGGCATTTATACCTCTAGTAACAGTAACATTGAAATCATTTAGTTTTGTAAAAGGAAGGTTTTCTAAGCAATTTATACAGAAGAATATATTTCTAGACTGACTTTCACCGACTTTCAACTAATTAAAATATTTTAAATTTAATAAATTGCACTTGATTGTGAACTCTTTGTTAACATGCGTTGTTGCTGCATATTGTATTATTAGTCTGGATTCAACTGTTCCGATATTAGCTCCCGGGTGCACAGACTTCTTTAAAGCAATTTTATTTATGAAATGCATTATTTAGGTAATTTAAAAAATAATGTAACAGGGTGACATTTACGGCGCCCCGATTTTTGCAGGAGAAAAATATTTTTTTCTTCAAAAATATCTCAAGTGATATGTTTCTGGTACAGAATTGACGCTGATCATTTTTGACTTTAGAACCTTATAACTGAAAATGAGTGGTTCTCGAGTTATCGACGAGTTGCTCAAAAACCTTCGAAGTGATGATTTTCTAAATCAGAATTTTATGGTGAAAAACATTATTTTTTGTCGAAAATCAGAAAATCAACGTAAATATGCCCCCATTTGGGGCACATGTGGCCAAAAAAATTGTCACCAGGGTAAATTCTCTTTCAAATTACCTAAATAATACATTTCAAAAATAATATACATGGAGATATTTTTATTTATCAGAAGTGGAAGGAGAAGGGGATTGTGTGTTTGGATTAAATTATACGTATAATATTTTATAGACTACTATTGCGCCTTGTTAGCTTTTAAGTCAGTTCATAAATGTGCGATATTTCTCCTCTCGATTTGTATTGTTTTCGAAGAGCCCGTTGCATTTTCCCATGAGTATTTTTTAGGCTGGGCATATATGACTCGTTGATGTATAATCGTCTGGGTAAGTTAATTTCTTCATTTTCTTCTTTTGTCATAACCCTGAACACTCTTCTTTCTCTAAAGATAGAAATGGCGTTTTGGCGAATTACTAACTTTGCTATAACTATATCTTTGTTTTCAGTCTGTGAACTGCGTAAAAATCACGGGCATTGACGTTATGCCAGATTTTTAAATACGTTTATAAATTTATCTTTGAGGTCATCTTCTGGTATATCCTTGTTTTTGCCCACAAATTCTACACATTCTCGGTAGCCAATTGCTCCTGTGGCTTTGTCTCGAGCTCGACTATTCTCCCGTCAATGTTACTAAGTATGTTATAAATTGCTGGTTGTTCGTGAGAGTTACATTTAGATTGCAGAAGATTCTCCATGGTTTCTTGTATTTCCCTCATTTTTGTAACAACGTGGTCAATATTTTGATTAGATTTGTTTCTCGCTGCTTATGTTCTTCAATTATCTCAATCAGTGGTTTTCTTTGAAAGCTTCGTGAGTTCTTCTCTTTCTGTATCATTCATGATCGGATGGATATGTTTAGATATCTAATATATAAAAGTAAGTAAGCAGGTGAGCAAGTAAGCTAATTATTAAAAAATATAGACTACTTAATTACATATATGAATATGGATAATCATTATATGAACAGTGAAAAATCTGATATCTGATCAAATAAACAAACAATATACCTGTCCAATCTCTATACAAAAACATATAAACGTAGGGGACCTTTTGAAAATCATGTTCGCCAAAAGTGGAATCTACCTCAACTACAAAAGCACCGCTAATACCTAATATCCCTAAATTTCTATGGAGAGACGTCGATGACATCAATTGTACTCTACAAATAGAAAATGCATATAACACCGTAGTTCACTGTCGTAAAAATGTCTAGTTTCCATCCGGTACTGCTGGTAAATGTATTCAAGAATGCACACGACTTATAGACTCATGGATTTCAAAATCTTAACCTTAAGATCGGTATCTTTAAAAGCCCTTATGATTATGCTGAATCTACTCCTTCAGAAACGTTCTTCTTATTCAAAATCAAAAGAACACTCCATTGCTTTAAATAGAAGGTTAAGTCTCTGGAAGAAAGGAGCTTTTAATGATTTATTATTCGATTGCCAAACTATTCAAATCACGGTCAAAAACATTGAGTCAGACTAAAATTTCAAAGAAATTCGCTACTTTAATGAAGCAAGGAAATAGTAATAGTGCCCATCAGATTCTCACGATTCAAATGGAAAATGGAATCCTTCCATTAAACAAGAAAACAATGTTGCTACTTACGGGAAAAACCCTGATGCTACTTTTGCGACAGAAAGTGCCTTAATTGATTCCATCACAGCCAATATACATCCTGTGATATTTGAAGAGCTTGATGCTCAAATTATATACAAGTCTGCTCTTCGTACGAAAGGGGCTCCGGTTTCCTCCGGAATGGATGCTGACAGGTGACGCGAAATAATTACATTTATATCTTTCGGCAAATCTAGTGAAGATCTTAGAATCTTTCTCTCAAACTTCGTGAAAAACCTTTGTACTGAAGTTGTTGAGACATTTACAAAAAATGGAACAATAATGTCAAGTTTATAATCATTTCTATTGCCGCTCGACAAGAATCCTGGTCTAACCAATCGGTGTAGAGGAAGTCCTGAGCAGAATTGCAAGAGAAGTCATTATGAGCGTCCTAAAAGGAGACGAGCAATAATCAGTAGGTTCTCTGCATTTCTGTAGATGCTTCAAACGCCTTAAGCACTTTAAATAAGACTGCAATGCTTCATAACATACAACTGCTACACAACCCAAGCACGCCTGATCATCATTTGAGGGAAAGAACTTCAATCAAATGGGACTACTCAAGGAGTCACCAGGCGACGTAACACGCTATCTGCAACGACAAATGGAGTATTCTCGAGCAGCAACAAGCATCTTTCTACTTGCAAAACGAAAGTCAGCAATTTTGTTTTTTTCAAATTTTTTTTTTCAAATTTTTTTTTTTTAATTATCAGTGGTGAGTTCGGATTTTTTTGCATTCATGTTTTATATAGTTAATGATGTTAGTAGGATATTAACTAATATATTCTTTAGAATAAAATTTATTTGGTGTTACGTTTTACAAAAATGTCACATAATCATATAGATGTTTGTTAAATTGCAACTAGTACTATCGAGTAACAGTAATAAAATATATTATCTTAAATATAAGTTGGTTTAAATCACTTTTTTGAAGAAAATGTTCCTTTTTATCCATTTTCTCCCAAATTTTGATATTAGAATGATTCTTAACGTTGCTGTCATAAATGTTACTATGTTACTCATCTACCCTCACAATTCCACCTTGTAAAAAATATTTTTCCTTTAGTTATTAATAATTTCCTTATTTTCAAGAGAGTTACTTCTTTATCCGATTTACCCCGTTACAAATGGTCGTAGGTGCATCCTTTTTTTATATGTTGTTGCAAAGATATGTGTTATTGCAGGGAAAATAATTGTTTTGAGAAAAAATAAAAATTTACTGAAAAACAAACTGTTCAAATGCATCTTGTTCACCGTTGAAATTAAGGATAACTGCTACATCACGTACCACGTGATCACGTACGTGCTACATCACGTAGAATCTAAATCAAAATTAAAGCATTAAGCTCCGGTACTTACATTCAAGTAGTACCAAAAAAATAGACCCCCACAGCTAAATTCCATATAACATCCCCCCTTTGTTTCCTTCTTAATTTATACAGCTATTTTTCAAAGTACCCTTTGTCTCCTTATTTCACACAGCTATTTTTAAAGTACAGTTACAGAAAGCTTTTTTTCTCAGACAGTAAGTATCACATGCTGAAAATGGATGGTTATCGAGTTAGCTTTGTCACGTGACTTTATTTTTTATCAAAATATTAAATCGGTTTTGAAAACCGGGCAGTTTCAAAATTTTCCCCAGTCAAGTATGTTTTCAGCACACAATTTTGACTCCTTATAAAATTTTGAATCAGAAAAATATCACTTCAACGTTTTTTGAGCACAATTTTTTTTATCACGTTACCAACTTTTGAATGATCGATAACTCGAGAACCACTTATTTTCAGCACGTTGATCTGAAGCAAAAAATGATCAGCGTGAAAATGTATACTAGAGTAACATCACATCATAAATATTTAGGGGTAACGTAAATAAAAAAAAATGACACCCTGGTAACATTTTCTTTTAAATCTAATAAATTAATAAATTATGCATTTCAAAATTAACATTGCTGACAACAAGTCTGTGCACTCGAGAGACAATATTGGAACAATTGGACCCAGACTAGTGATCCTTTTCTCATATTTTAATAATTGAAAGGCAAATTTATAGTACACTTTAATCACATACTGAGGGTGAAAGAACACAAAGGCACATGCAGTGATCAGCATTTCTTTAAGTTAAAATAATAATATAATTTAAAATAAATTTTCACATCTTTAGACTGTATTTTAGTTTAAATTATATTTTGTTTTGGAATATCATTAAAGCCAATCCTTTTGTGAAGCACTCATTGTATAATGATCCAATATAGAAGTACCGTAATACTTCGAATAAACGCATGGGGCGTTATTGACAATATCTACACGTGTGTTTAAAAGTTACTTACGAAAGGAGGATATGTACCATAGCATTGGTATTTTCAATCATCGTTTTAACTCTTTCAGAAACTGACGAAGAATGCAAGGAATTAATCCTGGAGGTATAAAGCATGTCCATTAGCGACATTAGGTTTTCAACCACCGGTCTCTTTTTTGACGTCTCTTCATTTAATAATTGCATGTGCTGTAAATCGAATGGTTACTCTTTAGGCATAGGCGCCAATTCTTCTTCACCTGGTTCTTTTTGTTGCGGGACTGTTGGTAAAGGTTCTATTTTAACTGATCCCGTACACGAAGAGTGCGACCGTTTTGGCACCTTCCCCTGGCCTTTTTGCGTTGGCTTCACGTTCGACAAACGCCTCTTTAACTTTTTATGATTTTCCTTAAAAACAAGAACAATTATTACTGGATCCCCGGAATAGAAAAATATCTTCAAAAGATCTTGAGGAAAAATCAATAAAAAATAATTATTTTTATGCAAAATTATACTGTATCTGAAATAAAAAATTCAAAATAGGCAAAAATAATCCGAAATAATGAATTTTATCATTATACAAAATTTTAGCCTATTCGGAACAATATTTTTGGAGAAAAGTGAAAAATATTGATTTTTGGCCATTTTTGCCTATTTTAGAGACCGGGAGCGAATGGGCCAAAAATGTCGAAAAATGCTAAATGGGCAAAAAATAGTCCGGAATAATAAATGTTATCATTATACAAAATTTTATCCTATTTGGAACAATATTTTTGGAGAAAAGTGGAAAAATCTTGATTTTTGGTTATTTTTGCCTATTTTAGGAGCCAGGGGCGAGATGGCCCAAAATATCGTAAAATCAAAAATTGGCAAAAATGGTCTGACATAATAAACTTTATCATTATACAAAGTTTTTGCATATTCGGAACAAATATTTTTCGAGAAAAGTGGAAAAATGTTCAGGGTTCATACTCATTTTTCAAAATATTTTTCCCTGACTACTGAAAAATATGCTATTTTCCCTGAATTTGAATGTAAAAACGTATACTATTTTCCAGACTTTGCTTGAAATACAAACTGCCTAACTTTGTTCTGAAAATGTTGTTAATAGAGCTAAACAAATAAAACAACTTATGCTAGCAAGTAATTATTGGTGTAAAGTTTTTTAAAATATAAAATGGAAAATACTAAAAAACAATTATATTATGGTATATACAAATAACAACCTTAATTTTGTATTGTGATAATTTAGTGTGCATAAATTAATAACAACAAACAAACCAATACACGAAAATCCTGCAAGCCAAAATGGAAGGAAGACAATGTACCAAAGTAAAAACACATATCTCGAGCTGTGTTATTTTTTACACAACTATACAAAAAACTTTGTCTAAATTAATAAAATGGATTTCAATTACACATATCTCGAGCTGTGTTATTTTTTTTTACTCAACTATACAAAAAACTTTGTCTAAATTATTAAAATCGATTTGCCAGGCTATGAGTGAAGTACGACCTTACCCGCACGCCATGGCACACACCAGAATTGTGCCAAGGAGTACAGCAACCATACGCCTAAAATATCCAAACGTACGCCTACTATAGTTTCAGGAGTATGACTGCCACACGCCACTGATTTTTCTCACCGCCAGGTCTGCATTTTTAAATTTAAGATCCAAATAATTATTATAAATAATAAGTATTATGTCGCCTTCTCACCAACCTTCACGTCGTATGGCTACGAGTAGAGTCGTCAACCACGGTATTATCTCTTTTGAAACAAGTAAATCTTAACTGGACCCCGCAATTTAAAAGTACAAATAAATTAATTATACTAAAAACTAAAAATAAACGAAACAAACCATCACAAGATAAAATCTTCTTCTAATTTTATACACTTTATTTTAAAAAAAAACATGGTGAGAGGACCCAAATTTAAAAAATTTAAAGTCTGAAATAATAGACCTTATATCATTATACAAAATTTTAGCTTATTCGGAACAATATTTGTTGAAAAAAGTGTAACAATTTTGATTTTCTGATATTTTTATGTTTTAGGGGCCTAGGGCAAAACGTTTAAAATCCAAAATAAGCCGAAATAGTCTGAAATAACGAATTTTATCATTATGCAAAATTTTGCCTGTTCGTAACACTATTTTTCAATAACAGTGGGAAAATGTTGACTTTTGGCCATTTTTAGGGCCTGGGGCCCGAAAACGAGAATTTTCAGCAGGTGGCCATATGGGTAAAAAGAAGCCCTATATGAACCTCTAACTTCATGCCAAATTTAAAAAAAAAACAGGTATAATTTGGGCCCGAAACTCGAGAGCGAAAAAAAAGTCTGGAGATATTATGATGACGATATAATGTTAAAAATTTCAAAAAAATTCGTAGAACGGTTTTTGAGAAAAGTGAGTGACTGACTGACGGACGGACGGACGGACTGACCTGAATTTATAGGACCAGCTGGCTTCACCGAGGGTCCAAAAATCTTGTAATGTTTTATTTTTTATTCCACGGTTTTTTCATGAAGAAATCCGGGGGTTAACGTTCTTCTGTTTTTGCTTTATAGGAAGAACTCTTAACAAGTTTCTAAAATTGTTAAATAGCCTATCTCATTATTAGACTAGACTTCGTATTCTTGAAAATTAGATTATCAATGTTGTGGGATTTGCAGCTAAAAAACAGAATAACTCATACGTAAAACATTTTTGGAAAGACGAAGGTAGATCAAGTAATTCTTAA
>JAUOBW010290870.1:0-10445 GCA_032360285.1 Lepidozona retiporosa | reverse complement strand
TATGTAACGATCCATGTGATGTTTAATGATGTTATCTGTCTTTGCTTCATACTTATTAACATTTAGTACGATGTTTGTGATGACATAAATTCTAAAAATAAATTGCATTATAATATCTTAATTGCATAAAATTATCATAATTATATACACTGAGTAAGAAAAAGTTGACGTAGAAAAAATAGGAAATGAAGAAAATATTACAAAGTTATATATATATTAATATAAACTAACAACATTGATATTATATTTTAAATAGAATGCGAAATAATATTAGTAGTTACAGGGAAATATCAACGCGTTGTTATGCATTAACATCCTGTATATCGTTGGAAGAGGTTATGTAACGATCCATGTGATGTTTAATGATGTTATCTGTCTTTGCTTCATACTTATTAACATTTAGTACGATGTTTGCGATGACTTGGATAACAATTTGTTTTGTTATTGTTATATTAATTAATGGTAGGTTTACATTGGCATTATTTTACTGTACAATTATTATATTTCCTTTATAGACATGTCTTATAATATTTTATTATACCTCGACTCGTGTTTGTATTAGAGGACCTTAACATAGGAGTCTTATAATAGATTAATTTAGAATTTAGTTGAACGGAAATGCATTGGAGATTATTTTAGGGGCTTATGTTTGTGGGCTTATTTACTTTGTCATGCGGTTGTGGCAATGGCTCCGGACTCCCGATCGAAAGGTGGTGGGTTCGAATCCGGTCTTAACCACTTTGTTGAACCTCTCACACGTTACGTCCCTCGAAGTACCGCGCTTCCATATATTTTTCTCGTGAAGTAAATGTATATCGAAAGATTGTTGTTATGTTTCGAGAGAAGGATGGATCTTCAGAAATTTAATAATAGGAATAATCTGAGTTGGAATAAACGGGGGGTTGGAAAATTTGAAAAAAATAATAATCGGGGAGGGGGTATTAACGGGAGGTGGATAAAATATTTTAGAAGTATATGTTAAGCGAGGTAGATAGGAAAATAAATTATTTATAAATTTATGAAAATGATTTAAGAATTAACAGAAGTAGGGTATTTGAAGGCAAATAAAACGCTTTTTAAAACGAAAGCAATAACATTAAGCCAATTTTGACGCACAAATTTTTCATACTCAGTAAACTTTAATCACTCGTCTACAAAAAACAAAAAAATGAAGAAACAAAATTTGATCGAGATGTTCTTCATCCACAATTAATAAACGGAGAAACTGAAATTAACTCTGGGGAGGGGGTGCACAAATGTTCGAGATTTTAATAACCGTCGGCGTCTATTTCAGCCCCAAAAGTAGATTGCATGTTATGTTCGATTATACCTTGATATTGGAGTAAAAAGGTTTTAAAGCATTGGGTTTTAAGCATTGGAAATATCGAGAGAGAAATAAACTAATATTTTCTTAAATATTTATCAATTTATTTACTAACATATTTTTCAATTACGTGTATAAGTCCCCCTAATATAAGCTCACTCCAAAAAATAATCCACCAAAAAATCCTTTATCCTGGCCTTAATTACTGATTAGTACGCATCATTATTTGGACAAAATTGACAGGAAAACACTATATCATTCATATATTCAAAGTTTCTTAATAGTTGCTAAGAGATAATTATGTCGAACCACGAATTTTGAGCTGATAGTAAGAAAAAATATATGTATAAATATAAAAGAGTTTATAAATACGACAACTAAAATATGTTTTATACACATTTCGACTTGTACTTTGAGGAGACAAAAATTGTTAAAAGACCCTTTTTCGAGTGAACATTTTAATCTGCAAATTCAATTATAAACTTTTATGGGTCAAGTCAGAACATTTGTTGTTGTCATATGTTTATTTGTAGTAATATTCAACAACATATTTAATTAGATAATTGTAATATGCCAATCAGAAAAATTGAAACCCAAGGTGGCATCAAAAACGAACATAGGTTTTGCATTGTCCTGGTAGGAAAAACATCCTAATACATGCATATCTTGAAAACTGTACTTTCGTAAAAAAGTTTACAAGAGGTGCCCATATGCTTCAAAAATTTGCCTCTATGATCGTCTAACGCTTAGACCAGTTTTAGTCTTTATATTTTGTTTACCTCTCGTGATAGATAGAGATGGAAACACTGTAAATTCCCGTAGAAAGAAAATGGGTGCTTCTAGTCACGCCATGATTTTTTTAAAAAACAATTAAAATTAACGGACTTTGAGTAGAATTCAGAAACGTTGATTTTAGGAAAGAATTTCCTGCTTATATAACCGTATTTGGGCTCGATATCAACAAATAAGAAATTTTTCCAAAAACTATTATTCCAACAGGAATTTTGTATTTTGTCTATTACGACAAGGTCATCTATATATAAATAATGTATGTCATATCCTTGAAATGCTTTCTCCGTTAATTATATGTATTCTCTTTGATTGAACACATCTAAAATAAAAACTATATCGTAAAGCAATATATAAAATAAAAAGGCAACATGAAGGACATTTTAAACATATCCTTGATGGGATCTATTATAGGAAAGTTATATTTACACTTTCATGATATACCTTTCATTATACCATAAAATGGGGCTTATTTGTCACAATGAGTTTTAGGAGTAGGAGCTTATTTAGACTCGATTAGAGTCTCTTATTTTATTAATTTTTAATTTCTCTACGCTGCAATGAATAAATCTCGAACTGCTACGCACGGGAATATTTTTGTTTTTTATTTGGACTTAATCTAGTCTAGAGCTTATTCGGAAGAGGCTTATAAATTTGTGTAACATTTTTTCTAAAAAATAAAAAATACACTATAAAATCTATGAAATCACGTATTTGAGAAAAAATATCTATGCGGGTAAATAGTAATTAAATAATTATATTAGGTTTGCAAATATTTAGGCACAACAACATATAATTCTTCCAGATATATGCGTGCCTAAAAAGGCTCTTTAAGCTGGGTCAAAATGGCCTCCTTCAATAAAAAAAAAGATGATAGGAAATTCGAATACCCCCCTCGCCCCCTGGACTTATTCGGTAGTGGGGGCTTATTTTTCAAAAGGAACCCAATAAAGGGAGGGAGGGGGATTCATTCGGGAGTCGGGGCTCAATCGATAATTTACGGTAATTTTGTATATTTTGCTATTTTTCAACATAGTAACAATATTACTTATGGGAGCGCAATTCCCTCCCTATATTTTATATACGTACACGTACAATTTCAAAATGATATCGTCAATTTTTATTTTGTTTTTTGATCTTCATTACTTTTGGCCACTAACGCCTAGGGGATATAACGATTTTTTACTGAAATTCAAATATTTCTTAAATTTCTTTAAATTTTAAAGTTTAAATTTTTATAAACGGGTGTATATATAAACATATAGCTTCATCCGATGTCTCAGCCCCCTCGAAATAATTATTTAACTTTAATTAACCCTAAATCAACTAAGATTCATTAATCATAAGAGTAATCTCTGTGGATAAGGCGTCGGCAGGAAGTCTTAGTTACGAGTGCGAGCCCCTCTAGCTACGGACGATCCTTAGTAAATTTGGCGAATCACCGAGTTTATAAATAACATCGCGGCATAAAAGCACATGGCACGATGCTATGCACCTTACTCCAGTTTCGCCTAGAGATGGATAAAAAAATTTAATTAAGAACTGCTCTGTCATTCTTTTTAGATTGTTTACTTTTATGAAACTTTTATTTCTGTTGGTAACGGTTCAGTAACGAATCTCACATTCCAATAATATTTGTAACCAATCAAAATCAAGCATTCAATTTTAAACTAATCATAAATAATATTGAGTTTTAGCAATCAAAATATGGAATGTACCGCCTGTTTATTAACCAATAAAAGTTGAAAAACTAATTATATATAAATAACCATAATGCAATTGTAATTTGCGTTTAATTAGGTTTGTTTTAAAATATAGCATATTTTATGATTTTCGATTCATTTCTGTTTGGTTTGATTTTGGTTTTGATCGCTAATAGATACACTAATTAATTAAATGAAAATATAAAAATATTCAACCTACATTAAATATATAAAAATATTTCTATTTCAGAGGGCACTCCGAAACGTTTGGTAGTGTATTGGGGACAGAATGGTGGAAAAGAGGAGAAGCCGTTACTCTCATACTGCGAAAACTCAGCATTTGATACTATTGTAATTGGTTTTGTCACCACGTTCTTTGACACAGATAATCAAGGTAGATCGTTAATGATATTTATAAATATGGTTTTATTTAGATTGATAATATTTGTACTTAAATTTCTGCCTGTTAATAAATTCGAATGCATCATATTAACAAAATGAATAATTGGGATGTAACGTGAGTTACAAATAGTTATGACGTCATGGAAATTATTCTTTTGGCTATGCGACGTCATATAGATATTGTTATTATTTTCTAATCGGTTTTAGATACAAAACTAATTTGTATCGAGTTAGAATTACTAATTTAACTAACAATTGCTTATTGTATAAATCAATTTCGGAAAGATTTGAACCACGCATTAGTTTAACTCGCAAAATCAAATTCACACTATAAATTTCATATTTCAAATATAAAATTTCTTATTATTACAGATTACCCAGGCGTTAATTTTTCAAAGCACTGTGGATGGCCAACTATAGCCCCATACAAACATATCTACAAATGTGATAAAATCAAAGAAGCTATAAAAGTATGTCAAGCCAATGGAAAGAGGGTACATATCTCACTTGGAGGTTCAACAGGAACAGGTATGTCGAAATCTGAACAAGGACCTATTTTGGCTAAAAGAATCTTCAATATGTTTCTTAACGGTAAAGACGATCCCAGACCATTTGGAGAGTAAGTTATCCTACTAGTTATGGAGTGTAAACTATGTGTTATGCACATATGGTATTATTCCGAAAACAAGTACGCCCCGAAAATAAAATTATTTCCCTTAGTTAGTGTAAATCTCAAAAAAGGTCATTTGTCTTGATATAAGCCATTGGCTTTATTTTGAGATAATACGGTATTTTAAAGAAATATTAAATAGTTTACGAAACATAACATTTGGTTTTAGGTATATAAATGTCGAAATTACTATATATTTGTAATTTTTTATGAATTTCGAAGGAATAAGGACAAGGACAAACGTATCATCTAATTTCGGATAAATTTGGTGTCTGAAACTAAATTTCGGCCGTGTATATAATATAACTTAAAAAATATCTATAAATGCTAAATTTAAGGCTTAGGGACTAAATTTTAAACAGATTTAAAATCCAAACCTGCTTTTAAATAAATCCTTTTATTTTTAAAAATTATATTTAAAATTTCGTTTACACAATCAAAATCGAACATCAGAATCGAAAGGTATGAGCGGTTGAATTATATAAAATATCGTTAAAAAATAATCATACTTTGAAAAAGTGGTGTGCAATAATATTTATCCCTTATAATTTATGAGACAAGCGATCAAACAAATTATTTTATTTAGCGCAATATTAGACGGTGTGAACTTGGATGTAGAAGGGGGAAAAGATGTTGGTTATCCAGAGTTTGTAGCAGAAATTCGATCTTTGATGGATAACGACACCGATCATAGATACCAAATCACTATTTCCCCACAATGCAGCTATCCAGACGTATTGATCCAACGTACACTAGTGGAGCAAGGTGAAAAGATAGACGAAATATATGTACAATATTATAATAACTATTGCCATCCGGACAGCAAGTCGTTTTTAGAAGCTAATAAAAATTGGTACAATATATCAACACACATATGGGAACAAAAAAAGCAACGATTACCAATGGTTTACGTTGGGTTGATTGCAAATAAAGCTCACATTCATTTTCAAAATATTGAAAAAGTAAAACAAATATATGAGGTATTTATTAATTATTGTACATTTGAAATCATTCAGAGTGAGTGAGTTTATAATTTGTAATTGGTTGGTCTAACATCTTCACCAAATTAACTATTTTCATTAAATATTCTGAAAGATGAGATCGAATCCATTCATTAACGGGTTAATATAATTAATTTTTCTAAACTAATGGCGATGTTACTGGATTAAAGGAGTCAATTATAACCCCGATATTAAAACAGAAAAGCCTTGACAAAGACATTCTGAAAAGCTAAAGACCAGTGTCTAACCTTCCTTATGTAGAACATTTAATATAAAGAATTGTGCTTAAACGTTTACGCAAACATATGCCCCTTAATAATTTGGTAATTCCAAATCAGTTTGAAAGAAGTAAGAAGAGTCACAGCACAAATACATTACTTGTAAGAGTACAAACATATATATTACAAGTAATAACATCCATAAAATAAGATTATTTAACTATAAAATTACAACGTAATGCTATAAATGCAATTCTTCAAGTAATTAGTTGATGCAAAGTTTTTAAATATAATAAAAGCAAACACCACAATATTTTAACAGGGCATAACCATACACCCCATACTAACACGGTAATATATTAAACATACTTACCAACACGAAGATGATTTCCCTGGTACAAACACCCAATAACATGGTAATATACCAGACACAAACTTCCCAGCACAAAACATGGTGATTTCTCAGATACAAAAACCCTATTACTAAGACGGTTAAAATTTGTATAAAGTAAACGGTCATGCATAAAAAACAGTAGTCATGGCTATTGGGATCAAAAGATAGGGGTACACACAGATATAAAATATGGGTTGTACAATATTAACTCCATAATCCTATATAGCCTCTAAAACCAATGTAAACTTTTATGAACAGGTTTACAGTAAAGGCGTGCAAATTAAAAAAAGTGAGGTAATCGAATTTTTATATTTAGGAAATGAAATCGCAAACAAACTTTGGAGGGTATATGCTTTATGACGCTGGTTATGATGAGGGTAATCTGATAAACGGTATAAGATACAGTGCGCGTACCAAGGGGGTGCTAACGAACACTGTTCCTACACAACTAACACCTTCTACCACAGCTTCTACTTCTACAGTAACGAAAAAAATAACAACGACGACAACGCAAACTACTACAACAGAGAAACCTAGAGGTAAGCAGATTAAATTGTCGCTTTTTGGTAGTGTTCAGACCAAGTTGTATTCCGGCACGAGTTGGTCCAACAACCCCCCCCCCCCTCCGACTATTTTTAATTGTGCTTTGAACTGATTTATGACACAGGGCTAAAATTCCGTAATTATTTCGCTAACCTTTAATGCTCTTTGTTATCAAAAAAATCTTTTTCGATTTTTGGCAATCTTTCGGACCCAGTTAACCCATAATGGCGGACGGGTAGTGATTGCATGCAAAAAATGGACTAAATCTCGATAAATTCAATGTTAATTAAACTTTAAAACTACAATACACTATAGTGTAGATATGAATTTGTAACTCTCAGGAAAGTTTGATACTATAAAGATCTTTCAAAATGAAAATTATAAATGTTATGCAATGGTTCTGGTAACGATTTGAATATTCTGTTTTTTTTTTTTGAAATTCTTGTCTTGTTTGCCTTAAAGGCATCCTCGACCGTTATTGCAAAACATATTCCAACCGGTGTAGGGCTAATATTTAATTAAAATGGCATCACGAGTTGCGAAATGACGTTATTCTTCATAGTAAATTAGCTATAAGTTAATAATAAAAACGGTACAAATTAAGTTTTATTAATGGTGAATTATTTTGTAATTAAGTTCCAAGCAATATACTCTCTAATATTGCGCGAGAACTGTTGGTTTCTTCATTTTTTTATGACAAATTTAGAACTCATGTTTGTTATATTCAAATTCTTCCTATACAGAATCCCTAACACCTATTACCATTCCTTCCGTCTAAAGGTTATTCCAACCATTTATCCTGAGGTATATTTCCTTCCTAGTAATGATTCGATATAAAATCACCGGTTTGTCTCATTCTCTCTTCAATATTAATATCAATTTTTAATAATGAGCATAAGATATTATTTCTAATTGCTTCTTTTCCAGATTTCTTGGTTATTGGAAATTGGGGACAGAATCTTGCTGGAAACGAATTACCACTAGATGTTTATTGCAGACGTAGAACTTATGATGTAATCATAATTAATACCATAGATGTTTTTTTGGACGATCAAAATATGGTCGGAAAAGGTAAGAAAATGATATTGTTAATTTACGTTGTTTTCACGATGCTAAATCACACTCTTCTTCAAGTTTTTATTTATTCTTATATCGCTTTCAAAATATAAGTCGAAATAAATATGAATTTATGAGCACTTTTTATTAAGCTCTTTGCTATTTAATTCAACATTTCCCAATTTTTGTTCTTCTTCTTTTTATTAAATATGTACTATTTTATTTATATTTATGCGCGGTTTAAATATTTCCGAGGAGCAGTAGGGATTTTGTCTCAAATGTTTCCCCCACCGGTGGGATTTTGACTCGAATGTTTCCCGGAGGTGAGGATTCCGCACTTTTTTAACCTTATTTTAAGGAAAAACTGCCCTAAAATAAGGCTAAGAAAGGTGTATCCCTGGGCCGGGTATTTTGTCAAGAAAAAATGCCACCACCACGGGGATTTCCACCCTTCCGGGGGGGGGGTGTAGGAAAGATTTAAACCGCGCAATAACCCTAAATTCGCGTCATAATTACTTTGGGGTCTATCGGATACAATATTTTTTGAAATAATTCACTTTTAGGATAAAAATTCTCTAAAACTCTATATTACGGGGATCTGTATAACTACTATAGAGCCCAGATTACTTTAAATTCAAGCATAGAATTGCGAACAGTTTGGAGTCATTAAATTATGACTATTACTTTTCTTTTATAAAAACGCTTCTGTAAGAGCCGTAAGGTATAAATGGCTTGAAAGTTGCATGCGGACAAGTTAGGGTATCTGAATTTCCTAAGAACACTTATTATTTTATTTATTTTCTTAATTATCTGATTAATCTTAAAACTTGCTTTCGGCTCAAAATTTTAATAAAAATAAGATCAGTCTAGTACTTAAATCCTCCGAACAATAAGGCTAAACCCTATATTATATGTGTATAAAATATCACTTTAACATCTGAATATTTATTTTAGGGAGTTTCCATTTAAATTTGTATAACTATTGTTTAAAATGTCTTAATTTTAGAGAAACTACCAAGGTTGAATTTTGCTGGGCACTGCTTGGGAGAAAACTTCCCTGGTGTTAATTTTCGTACCTACAAGAAATGTAATAAAATTGGTTCAGCTGTTAGCATATGTCATAAAAACGGAAAGAAAATCCTTATATCTATTGGTGGTGGAACAAGGTGGAATGGATTTGGGAAAGAAGAAATTGCCCGATTGTTTGCTAACAACATGTGGAATTTATTCTTAGGTGGAAGCCATAAATATCGAACATTTGGAAGGTAAAATGCTGATTCTTTCTTCTTCTTCGATTTCTTTTTATTAGCCTTCTTCTTCTTCTATTTCATGCATTTTTTAATATGATTTGTTTGGTAAGTTACTTCCAGCCTGAAAATATTTGTTGAAAGGGAAATTTCCGATATAGATCTGTGATACTTTAAATCCCATGACATGAGTATGGTTTTTAGGATAAATATTTGTCTGGTTATATATTTTTCTTAGTGACCAAGTTTATAGCGGTTTTAAATTTCAACATATTTAATAAAAACAAATTAGATATTTTGAAATATGGACTTTCTCTTAGTTTAAAAGAACCATAAAATAATGAAATACCGTTTGTAGTAAAAACAACCCTCCGTTTTCTTTTCGTGAAAATTGTTCCCTTTCGGTACCGGCGGCCACTGTGACGCCCTGCTTTTAACTGGTACTAATCCTCAACCAGACTGATCAAGTTTTTCTGACTTAGCCTAAAATATTAAGTAGGTTGATGAACACTTTTTTCAAGTAGTTATTAAACCTGAAGTCCCCCTTCGGGGCCCGAAAAAGCTGTTTTAGAAATTTTACCATACACAAAAAAAACATATTCATTCTTACATGACTAAATATTGGAATATATAAATTGTTATTTTCTGTATTTATTTAAAAATATAAGAAAAAACATTTATACGAGCTTTCGGCTATTTAGATCTCCATTTTAACATATTTAAAGTTTTGTCGTAATTAAAATATAAGTAATTTACTAATATATTAAGTTAGGTAGGTAGGTAGGTTTTATGCATTTATGCACAAGAGATAAATTATAATTAAACTACATGCTTAATTAAAAATTACCATTACAAGATTTTAAGTGTCGGATTGATATACCGATATAAGTAGTAACTATCAGTCATATCGCTAACTCCGAGTGTCGTTTTTGAATAAAATTTCGTGAAAAGGGGCCTGGAACTAGTCAACCGTGCAATTTTTTTCAAAACATTTCAAATCTACAAACTGACCAAAAATTATTTGAAACAAAATAATACTTTTTTAATTACAGATCATAGAGCGATTTTAAAAATAGGAGTATACCAACTGTGATGTAA
>JAUOBW010290759.1:0-10450 GCA_032360285.1 Lepidozona retiporosa | reverse complement strand
TATATAGCTTCATATTTTATGATATATTCAATAAAAAACATATAACATTGAAAAGGACCCGGATAGGGTCGAAATATATCTGTTAGTTAAATATAAACTCGTTTTATCTTGTATAAGTCATAAATAAAGTTTCAAAAAATAAAAAAAAAAAAGTTATATGCAACATAATATTTAATGATTTCCGTTGTCGCGAGAAAAAATCTGCTCGCTTAAATCGCGCGTTTTTATGTTGATCCCCAAAAAATCAGATCAAACGGACAAAAACTTTTCGCAGAAAAATGTCGCAACCGATTATATTTTCCTCGTTGCTAGGGGTCATCCGTCCTAGCAACGGGGTTAAAAATTTACAAAAAAATAGAAAAATGTAATTTTTTTGCTATTTGTCATCATATCATTAATTATTATAAATATTATGTTGCATTTATTGTTTTATTATTGATTTTGGTCAATATTAGCTAATTTTGAGATTTAGGGCCAATTCTTGAAATTGACTTTCTAATTGTAAATCTTTTATTGGCTTGTGGACTCGATAATTTACAAACTTTAATTTAAAAATCTAAAAATTGAGAGTTGATAGGTGTAATTTAGTCTTGTAGACACATTTCAAATTTAATTATATCATAAGATGATTGTGACATTGGCTTTTTAGCCAAAATTAGAAAAATGATTATATTTTGATATCAAACAGGAAAAACTGTAAAAAAAATGGCGACCTTTTTAAAAGCCATGATCTTAACAGGTTGACAGTGAAAAAAAAAAGAAAATCAAACCAGCGTATTTTAATCGGCCCCTGATATAAAAATATAAGTTAAAATTGTATTGAAAGCTAAATTTCCATTAACTGTTAGGCTATTCATTTGGTATGGATGTTTTTCAGAACATAACCGTGAAACGAATTATATTTTGCTTTAGATGTCTATTGGCGATTGGTTGTGTTTTGACAATATGGGCGCTTACACGATTGCTAATGCTTCTAAATTCAATGGTATCAAACCACCCGTAATTGTTTATATGTGCACTCAAACCATGTGGGAATACGTGGCACCTATTGATCTCCTTTTTACATCAGATAATCAAATATAATAAAAGGCTCTTTCCGTAAAATAATATAAAGACGTAAATTAGACATTTTAAGTCAAAAATATTTTTTTTTCGGATAAAAAGTTTCCATGTATAATTTAAGTTCTAATTGCTAAATATAAGCATTTTTAAGCAAGTATAACTGGATATATTAACGATTATGTATTTATGACGTCATCCATATTCTGGTCTGTAAAATACACAATTTTCAAAAAAAAAATGTAAACATGTAAAATTATATTCCCCTTTTAATATCCTTTTCAAAAATATATAGTTTATACTTCTAACCTCCAATCCGAGCAGGACTAAAAATAGGAACAATTCAGCCTAGACTACAAGTGTTGATGGCGTATACATCCGTTTTTCAAATTCCGGCTTCTAACCAAGTGAGCTAGATAGATTAATTCTGCAGCGGGGAGGACTTGTTAGGCGCCCCTATCGGGAATTTTTCCTATGCTGCACATCGGGCATAGTGCCGCGACTGTTATGTTATTTTATTGTTAAATTTTTTAAAAACCTGGTTAACTGTGAAATTGTTGAACATTAAGTGTGTTAATTTTCGTTTTTTTGGTATTTGGGTACGAAATATAGGTAAAATGTAGCATTTCTAGCAAAAAATATTTTTTTAACTCGTTCAGTTAAACGTTATTTTTAATTCATTCGAAAATAAATTAAATTTATTATGGTGTAACACCATTCATATTATATTATATCATAGATTTTTTTTTATTAATTTTATAAAGAAATACTACATTATTATATTGGTGACCCACATGATAATACACCATGGATAATTTACTATCAAAATTCCCAATAATTTTGCTTGCCAATAAGCATGCTTTCGCAGACATGAGTACATATTGATCTTTGATCTTTCTCAGCAATCATTTTTTTTTTCACAAAATTTTTGTCTATATAGGAAGGTAAGAAATTTGAAAATTAAAAAGGATATAGTATGTCCCGATAATCAGGCTTGTACTTACAAAGGGTTTGGTGCATTTTCTTGATATTTTTTAATTTTGTATGATACTGTAAGGAGAAAAATTCCTATTTGGATGCATATGCAGGTCTTGAAAAGATAATGCGCCTACATGCAACCAGATTGAAAATGTTAATTTATTAATAAATTTATTCTTCGTTTAATTATGTATGCTCATATGGTCACTTTTTCCGAAATTTTTATCAATGCTCTTGAATCAGATTGCTTGATTATCAAAATTATTATCTCCAAAACGACTGTTTGATATTTTTTGTATGCTAATACAAGATTAGGGAGAACACATAGGATTGTACTCGTGACCTGTATGTGTATGACCACACCCAAAATGTTCTTTACCAATCAGAACCAGGAGGTGGTTATTTGAGGGGGTGCTTAATTGTATTTACTATAAGCTATCCCAGACAAGGCCACTATGTGTAAGCAGCTTCAAGTGGGTATAAATGAGAGTAGGTAATAAAGTTTCACAATGCCCTCTCCTACCTATCGTGAAACATTAATATTGTAAAATCCTGATAATAAGCCTCCTTGATTCTTAACACAAATATCAACCTCAAAATTAAGCCAAGGGTTTATTTTTGGATGGTTTTTTATAAGCATAGAAAAACAGGCAACACAATGAAAATGACCATTCTTAGTTCAGATTTTCTTGTTTATGTAAGTTTTTCATATCCTTAAAGTATTTTATTAAGAAAAATCTAGACAGAAATATCATCCTAATAATAAGCCCCTCTGAAAATAAATAAACTCCCTAGAAATGCTTATAAGATCCTAGGGCTTATTATTGTGATTTTACGGTATATACTAAAGAACAATCTTTTTATTTAATTAATTAATTAATTTAACTTCACAAGAGAAACAGTGGAAGCTCAGTATTACAACGAGACGTAGCGTGTGAGAATTGTGGTGAATATTTCATTAGGATAGTTTGTAACTATTGGATGCTTATCTCAAACTTTACAAACTTATAATTACTTTATAGAATCCTGAAATAAAGAAATGCATTGTGAAAATGTTGAAACTGTTACAGTTAACTTCGCAAATTGCTATGACTAGAGATAAATATTGTTGGCTACTTTATAACTGTGAGTTAGTTAAACTTTCTAAAATGTTATGTCTAAAATCAACATTAATTGATAATTTTCTCAAATCTGCTCCTTTACTTTTTTTAAAATTTTGCAACATATAGGATATATTTTTCGGCCTAAATCAACATTTTTCAATTTTCTCGAAATAATCTGATTTTTTGTTTGTTTGTTAAATTTTACATGAAGTTAGAGGACCATAGGCATCTTATGCCTATATGACCACATGCTAAAAAAATTCTGATTCGGGACCAAATTAAGCATCCAAAAACAGAGTTTTTAGGTTTAAAATCTATATTTTTTTTCAATTTATTCAAAATCTTCAGCCTTATTGTTGTAAAATATATTTTAAGAGTTAGAGGACAAGGGAAATTTAAATAAAGTAATATTTAACACAATCTGATAGTTAGCAACTTTATATCTTTAGGGGGAATTTAACATCAAGGTAAAATTCTAAACGATGAAATTTGTGTAGTTTTGGTGGAGTATGAATTCGTCCATTCCCGATTTATATGAAAATTTCCACTTACTTGCTACATGAGAAAGTTTATAGGAAAGCCCATTGAAAGAGATGCTATTTATAATTATTTTACATTAAAAGAAAATATAAATAGGTAGTACAATTATAAACAGATTCAAGAAAAATATGGTGAACATTTATGTTTTTCAAAATATTTAAATAGCCTTTAGGCAAGTATCTTCGTCGATCAGTGGATAAGGCGACATAACACAAGATGAAAATGAGCCACTCCTGCCATTGTAGCTACGCACGATCCTCTGTAGATTTGGCGAATTGCCAAGTTTATATATAAAACATCACGACATAATTGCCACACTACATATTGCATCTCACTCCAGGTTCCCCTAAAGATGAAAAAACAACAAAAACATATTTAAAGAAAAAACATAAAAAACAAATGTCATATTTTTGGAGAATTTCATTGATAACTATTTTAAATTGCTTAATAAAAACTTTTGTAACCTCACAATGATCCGCATTTTTAAGACTTGTCAAGTTTCCAAGTTTTGTTCCAATGCCATTTCAATATTGTACTTGTTTTTAACCAATCAGAATCAAGTATTTCAATATTTAACCAATCAAAAAGAATATTTTTGCACTCATATGGAATATTATCTTCTGTTCAATATTAAATAATCAAATTCGAGATATTTTTGCAACCTAATGATAAATAATCTTAAAATAAGGTTATCATCTTGTAACAAGATAAAAATATTATCTTGAAGTTTAGTTGATCTGTTCATCTTAAAACAATGAAATTAATTGTTTGCAGTGCGACAAAAAAAATGTCTTGCCAAAAAGCATTCGCAAATCCTAGTTGATTGGGCCAGCGAAATAAAAATGTCTTACTTAATTTCCCCTGTTTTTAATTTCGCATTCGGTTTATTTCTACACAGGTGTATTATGACGTCACTCAATGAGACTTATTACCAAAATTCTTCAATATTCAAATCTGCAATGGATGAAATTAAAGAGCAAATAACTGATATTCGATTGGAAAATACTCAGTACAAATGGAAGAATGAAAATTTATTAGCCGAAATTGAAAACATGAAACAAAGGAACAATAATATCCAAAAAATAGCCAAGCAATGGGAACACGATTATAACGCATCTCAGAACTCAGTAGAAGAATTTCAAGTAAGAGTAACAAAGGTATGTCAAAATGACGCATTTTTTCGCATTTTAGTTTAGTTTAGTTTGTTTATTTTACCAAACTAAATTACATTGTTAGTATAAAATAGAAATATTCTTTGTTACACGTGAGGTTGTTTTACGTATCATTTTCACCGGAAATAAATATATTGGAATCCACAGAAGGCATCAAGGAAGGAAGCCTTATCATTGGATACCATATCGTTGTCAAGTTATGTTGATTTCAGTCGTTCGGTATTAATACTTATAAAAATGTTGTTACATATTAATTATTTAAAAAAAAAAAAAACTTAATGGTATAAACTTTATACAAGTTAAAATGTTAATATAAAAAGTAACAAAAATGAAAAAAATATATTAGTGTTATGCGTGGTTCAAATCTGTCCGACACCCACACCCCCCCCGGGGAGGTGCTGGGATTTTGACTCAAATCTTTTATTAAAAAATAGTAAAAATAGAGTCATAATGTATTATAATATTTAAATAATTTAGATGTTTTTTGACATGTAGTTTAAATGCCATTAAAGAAGGAAACTGCTTTTCTATTCTATAATAATGGATGCATCGAGGAAAAAAAATCGAAAAATACCATAATGGCGGAAATATCGATGACGTAAGCAATATTTTGGTCAAAAAACCGCTTATTTTCAAGTAATTCAAAATGGCGGAAATTTGGGTCCAAAGTCCACCATTTTGACAAAAACACTAAAATTGAGCTAGGACCCCCCCGAAGAATTCGGGAATCTGATTTTTGGCTCAGACCGAGCTATGTTCTATAATATGCTTAAAATTTCAACCCAATAGCCTCAATGGTTCAAAATTTATCTAACTTTAATTCTTTCGGCCCGAAACAGGGGCATTTCGGACAATAACTTCAGTTTGGGACGCCAGATTGAGCTCAAATTTGGTACACCCTTTCTCACCAATAGAACAGACTCATTTCCAAATATTTAGGTCAAATATTTAAAATTGCACTAAATATGGGGCTTTTAGTAAAAATTGTAAAAATATGCTGACATGTTGCTGACGTCATAATATATCCGCCATTATGAAATTTATCGACATGAAATAAATTGTAATAGGAAGATAAAGGATTGATTATTTAGCTGCAAAGTATTATTATGCAAATATGACAATAAAAAGTTATTAAAGCCTGAATTTACTCAATTTTAGGGTAAAATTTCCAAAATTGCTCTGCCGGGCCCCGACAGCGGGCCCGCGGGGTCAAAATTAACCGGCCGACAAAAAAAGAATTTTTGGAGATCTTTCCGACACCTAATTCCCTTCCTTTTCCCACGAAGAAGGTAGGTGGGGAAATAATTTCTTAGCAAAATCCCCACCCCAGGGCTCATTTATTTTGCAAAATCCCCACTCCCAGGGACGATTTCTTGAAATTTTGGCCGATTCCCTGGGTAAAATTCGAACATTGAGAAATATCGAAATTTAAAAGTGTTTTCGGGTTTTCGGGTGACATTTTAGGAAAACATCGAGTTAAGTTTAACGAAAGGTTGCACTTATCTGAGTTTTATTTTATCTTTACTTTTCCTATTGTTTGTGAACACCTTAAATTGTAACTCACTAAAGATTTTTCTTCTTTTTTCACAAAAGATAAGTATTATACGATTTTAAACCCTCACTAGATAGTGGACAATATGATAACAAAATTTAAAATCGCCAAAGGTTAAAAGGAGATATATAAAAGCCATATTATTATTTTTATTATATATTACTATTATTATTTTTTTTGTACAATACATTGGAACTTTTTATAATGTGGTTTTCTCTGTATATGTTCCACTGACTGAGTACCCTGTGTTAAAATATACACCCCTTTAAACATTTAAAATGGTGCGTACGGTCTAGAGTCGTCCCTCAACTGGAATTGTCGTCCTTTAGGTAAGCTTTGGAATTACACCCTTTCGGGATGTCATGGACTTATAGTTTTGTTGCCCCACCTAGCTTCAACTGGCTTCATAGTCCATAGAATAATCAATGGAACACGGGATAATTACCGGAATCTTCGGACCTGGATACACAATGTTTTAAATAGTTAACTGCAACTCCCAGTGGTGTAAATAGGATTAAAAAGGGAAACCAAAATCAATGTTTTCTAAACTTGAAAATATCCAAGATAGTAGAGGCAAATATCATATCATACCATGTCATAATTCTATTCAAGGCGCAAGAAGACAATTTTATATCATGTGAAACCATCTGCCGGTTGGAAGGTGACCTGGTAAAATACATCCAAGTAAACGATCAACTAAACAAAGAAGTGGAAACATATCAGCACGACATCAATCAGTTTCAGCAGGACACAAAAGAATATGTGAAGAACGAAGAAGAGATCTTTGAGAGGAGTAAAGAACTACAAGAGCAGTTAGACGAAACGATATCTTGTATGCAAACGGAGCAAGGAGAACACGAACGAATGGTAATGACATTAAAGGTAAGATAGTCGAGTCTGGTTATAAAACACTGGTCTGTATACCACATTGTCGGCTACTGACTTTTATTATAAGCAACAATTCTATAAGCAACATAAAATCTATTTGAAGATTAACCCCTTTAACCCCACATAGGTTGGGCGATTTTGAAGTAAAATAGGTCAGGGGCGATTCGCCCCCTTCCATAAAAAGGAAGTATCTTTGACCTGTAATCTAACTTTTTTACCAACAAAAAAAATGTTATTGTCCAAAATAATTATAATGTCAGCATTTTTTGTCCAAAAATATCACTTGGCCAAATTTGCTCAAATTGTGGGGGAATAAGAAGAAGGACATAATGAAGATAATATTTCGCCATTTTAGTCCCAAAATTCTGATGACCTTATTGTTATTAGGTATAACAGCATACCCAGCAAATATCAAAATATTTCCTTTCACACTTAATGCCGTCATAGACGTAAAATGGGCCTATTATATATGGCCCAAATCATCGAAAATGGGTGTAAACACGTTTTTAACAATAAATATATCTGTGCTTTTTTTAGGGCAAAAAAATTGACGTTTTTTTGACAAAAAATTTTCGGCATTTTTACGTCATTATGACGTCAAAATACCAAAAAAAAATTACGTCATGACGGCTAATTTCGATGGCCAAGTAACGGGATACTATTTCTCAGTTGATAAATAAGTATTGGCCAGAGTTTACATTCTATCAAAGAATTTATCAAAAAAAAATTAAATTTGATATTATGAACTGTCGGAAAAGGGGCCGTCATGACGTCACACGACGCCAGACTCAAAAAAAATTTATAAATTTAATCCCAGATAATATTTAGGAAAAGTCACCAAATGTCAGCTCAATCGGTATAAACGTTTTAAAGTCATTTAAAAAAATGTCCAAGGGGGATTCGGCCCCCTAACCTATGTCAGTGGCTGATATAAACATGCGATTTTATTCACTGGCTGTGTCAGTCAAAATGAAAATTAGAATTGTATTCTATTTTTTAAAATTAAATCGAAATAATATTATCGAGTGGACTTACTTTCATTTATTATCGGGATGATATTTGTGTCTAGGATTTCCTTGATAAAGTAATTAAGGAAATGAAAAGTCACAGAAACAAGAATAAAATCAAGAAAGAAACAAGTAAATAATATTTAACAATAAATACACTCGTTTTTTTTTACAGGAAACCGTCTATAAGAAACTTTTGTTAAAAATTAAAACAAGATCTAAACGAAGAATGATCATTTTTATTGGGTATTTGCCTGTTTTTCTATGCTTTTAAAAACACTTACAAAAGTTGGTTTTCTTTTGGGATAATATTTGTGTCAAGAATCAGGGGGAGCTTATTTTCGGGATTTTACGGTATTACCATGGTAGCAGTACTAAAGCAAAAACGTAGTTGCTTATAAAATCAAAACTCGCACCGTTATGCTTCGAATAAACGCCTGGGGCGTTTATTAAATTTATTGATTTTTAATAGGGCGTCTATTCGAGGAGGCGTTTTAAATAGGGGCGTTTATTAACGCGTTTCGCTTTGGTTGAAACCCTGTTCTATAGGTTTATTATAGGCATAATTATAAAATACAAACATTTTTTAACATTTATATTAGTTTAATATCGAATACTTAATTCTGATTAGATTGGTTAAAAGCGTTACAATTTAATCTTCTACAATTCCTCGAAACTGAAAATGTCTCCTTTATACCAATCGTTTTTTTTTATTTTCGGAGAATAGAATACCGTAAAATTTCGAACATAATCCCCCCCCAAATAATCCTCTAATTTTACTAAGACATTTTTCCTTCCGAATATGATCTCCTTCGAATATAAGCCTCTTGTACATAAGCCTCGTATTATCAAGGTATTATATATATAAGTATTAATCTAGCCTTTTCAGATCTCATAAATTATGTAAAAGTAGACGGTTTACAGTTAAATTATGTGTTTGAGGTATATTACAGAAGAATAATGTATCTAACTTGGGATAAAGCCCACGTATACAAGGTATAAAGACATATTTATGAAAATAGAGAAGACGAATAATTAGCATTTTTTTTAAAAAATATATGAATTAACACACCACCCAACCCAACTTTCTTAAGTCATTTTTGATGACCATTTCGCCTAAATTCTGAAATTTTTTGAGTTGTAATAATTATCTTTTACTTTTATGCATATGAAAAGGTGTGCCAAAGAACTTGAGGAAAAATATTATTTTCACTAAAAATGCCTAAAAATTTAAATACAATCCATACCAAATGTTATAGTGAATAAATTTATTAAACAATTTTTATAGACAATTTAGAGTAAAAAAGAGCGAAATTTCAATATTTTGGAAAAAATGCGGTTGTCATCCAAATATTTATCCACATCTGCCCGCCTGGGGGAGGGGGGGTACAGGAAAGAATTGAACCGCGCATAATATATTACCGTTTTTTGGAATGGAAATATATATAATATTTAACAATTAACACACTTTTAATGAATCATTGTCTATTTTAGCACAAATTAAAGTAGACTAATGTCAAATTATGACGTCATAATAAGGTCCAATTGGCGAAAATCCGCATATAAAATTAAATTTTTATTCAAAAGTTATTTGGAAAAACATATTTTGAATTTTGGACGTAAGCAAGTATTTTTATGACTACACACTTTTATTTAGAAAAGAATAGAAGAATTAGAAGAAGATTGTAAAGAATTTGATACGGAGAAAACCAATTTGTATGACAAAATAAAGTATGTTAAAATAGTAGTATCTCTCATATTCCCATGTTGTGATACCGTATTATTCTGAAAATAAGCCTCCCAAATATAATCTCTCCCGATAATCCTACTATTTTTTCTTACTGCATGTGTATTTTTTTACTAAAAACACTTTTTAAACGTTATTTTTGGTATTTTAAAGTAAATTGCAGAAGAATTATTTTCCTTAGTTAGAGTAAACCTTGAATTTTAAAAATTCAAAATATCAAAAAAGTCATTTGTCTTACTATAAGCCCTGGGCATAATTTTGAATAATACAGTAAATAACTAACCAGAAAAAATACAAATCATAGCAACTATATTACGCATGCGTGTCTAAAGCTAACTAATTATCTGGCTGAAACTAATAGTCAGGTTTGAATATGAAAATCGTGTGCTTTTTAGAGTACAATT
>JAUOBW010290648.1:0-10450 GCA_032360285.1 Lepidozona retiporosa | reverse complement strand
AGTCTAGTAATTGTATGATTTTATGGATTATAGGGGCCATCGATTGTGTATAAAGCTGTGTTTATTTTCTTCTGGTACATTTTTCTTATTGAGCATGAAATTTCAGATGTGGTTGAAACCATGTTCCCCTTGATGTGTGCAGTTAGTTTTTAAGAATTTTTTAGCAGTTGAATATTATTGTATATTGTTATTGAATAAATTATTTTATTAGCAAATTCCTTCGGATAAGTAGGACGTCCACTAAGTAGTACGGTTTTTTAGGTCCCTTGTGTGTCCCACTTATCGGGATTATACTGTATGTATATTATACTGTATGTATATCGTATTATATGTGTTTTAACCGCGTTTTAACACCAATTCATTTATCTTTTTATTAATTTTAGGGTAATAATTTAATGCATGAATAATAGATTCCATATGACAAAAATTTTCTTTAGGGATTCTACCATCGAAAACGGCCAGACTGAACGATTTGAACCGCGTATAAGTGTGCAAAGTTTCGCGTAAAAGAACTTTTGCGGCTTTGTATTTGAATTATGCGGGGTTCAATTCTTTCCCATGGGGATTTCCCCAGGGTGGGGACCATTTCTGGTGCCCAACTTCAGTGATACAATTCCATACCCTGGGGCTTTATAAATTTATTCTTATGTATTAAATGACAAGATAAGTGCCTAAAACTGAACGTAGTGCATAAATGGCTTTAAAATAGTGTATAACATTAATTGTTTATCATACTACAGTGTATTTTAATGGGATACGCATCGAGGTTAAGGTTTCCGTATTTGATAACATTTAGATAGGTTTCGCATATAAAGTACAAATGGGTGCTTTAAATAGATCCAAATACCTTACCCATGGCCCGTCTGGAAACATTGAATATGACAATTTGTCAGTCTACCACGTTAAAATACCTAACTACCTATATCGGGAAATTTTTTTTGATGAGGATTAATTTAGTCACACTTTTCCCTGACTAATTTATTTTCGACTAAATTTTAAAATTTGTCACTGTTTCAATTCATTAAATTACCTACTATATGCTATTTTAATACAAAACACTGTTTACTTTTTAATATGCGTGGTTCTATTCTTTCCCAGTGGTAGAATCCCCCACTAATACAAATTCAGTTTATGCATTAAATGGCCTAAAAATGCTATTTTTCAAATTTTCAGGATGATGTCATCAGTGTTCTGTGAAATATTTTTGGAAATGATTTTTTGCGTTTTGTAGATCTCAAAATGTACTATCAATAATTTTTGATATAGACCGTTAAAGTCCAGCAAGTGGTTTCAAAAACTATGTCATCATACCCCATCATTTGACAAAAGGTCCAAATTAGTCCGCATTGTTTGTTCCGTAGAGTTGTCTAGTTTGACTCCCTCAGCTGCCTGACTAATTTAAGGATTTTTAAAAATCGCTTCTTGATTTTCAGAAAATAAAGCTTTTTCCAGAAAGTGCAGTACTACATACACCCTCGATGCATATTCTTTTAAGGCGCTCAAAGAAGAGCATTTGTTATATCAATAGTAATTTTACGAGATATTCCATTTATTTTAGTGTAATACGCATTAATCACTGTCTTATTACACCAGTCTGATGACTTTTTAGTAACACTAGAAACATCAAAGAACACTAGAGATAAAATATAAGAATAATTGGAACTTATTTTTATTCGTACTAAGACATACTTTGTATAAAAACCTTACAACAAAAAGTGAGCCGTAAATATAATGGTTAAAAGAATAAATTATATAAATATTGTAAAAATAATATACTATTTTAACTCTACCTACTCTCCTTTACTGCGACTTTAAAAACTATGCTCAAATATTAACAAAGGAGGAGAACAGAGAAAACAGATTTTCTTCATTGCCATGGTCGCGTGCCATGTTCGCATGCCATGGTCGTGATTTCGTGGTCGCAGATCTGCTACACCCATTTACCCGGCTACGATCACTTGCTTTTAAAAGTAAACAAATAGATTATGAAAGAAAAAATCCATTCAATTTGAAACAAAGGTTACCAACTAACGTAATGTGCCAAATAACGTAACGCACAACCCTCTATATAATTAGAGTTATGAGAGCATATATATAAAAAAAAATGTTAAAAATATTTCCCTCAGACGAACATTTTCGTCACCTTGGAAAAATTTCGTCACTTTTGTCCGACATTCTTTTGTCCGATAAAGTATCCGACGGAGGTAGTAGATTTTTCGGTAGCCGATCCTTCAGGTAAACGATTTTATATTGAACGAATTATCTAAACGCAAACAATATGGTGAAAAAATCAGCTGGTTAGCAAAGTTGAATTATTGGATATTTCATTTTCCTTGTTTTGAAAAGGGATAACAAGAAGCTTTTCTATACATGATTTTTTTTCATTTTATTTAATTCCATAGATCTTTTATAGTACAATACAAATTAATTTAATGTAAATAAAATTTATTTAAAGCAAAACTATCGCATTTTAAAGAAATGGTATGTAGCACAACAGCAAAAAACATTATATTATATTAGATTGGAGATTAACATAGTTTAAAATTGGAGGGTGTTCATGTTCTCATTTAGTTTTTAGTTGTTTTTGAATTTTAGATTTTAAGGAAAAAACGTTGCCGCCAATTCACTAAATTCGTCTTTGGGAGGGTGTTCACCGTGTAAATTCAACCCATGGCAACAATAGGGCGAATTTAATGCACGGGCACTAAACGGGTTTTTTCCATCCGCAGATCCGACCTTAGTAAGAATGTTCCATCCCTCAGAAACCACTTTCTTATGATGATATTTGTTTAAAATAACTTGTGGTCTTTTTTTATAAAATTTGTTTGTTTTAAATGATTAAATTACAGAACGAATTTACTCTTGGTGCCAAAAAAAATGGGACCAAAATTAATATCATTTTAATTAACTTAAGTTACCCACCCTCCCCAACTCTAACCGACTAGAAACTCTCCAAAATCTCTCTTAATTACGGTGGCCCACAAGTGCCACGCCAATAGAATTAGTACACGACAAAATAAAAACAATATACGACAAAAGAATTAAGCTTACGCCAAAAAAATTAACTCACGCCAAAAGAATTAACACATGACAAAATAAAAACAATATACGCCAAAAGAAATAAGCTTACGCCAAAAGAATTAACTCACGGCAAAATAATTAACACACGCCAAAAGAATTAAACTCACGCCAAAAGAATTAACTTACGCCAAAAGAATTAACTCACGCCAAAAGAATTAACACACGCCGAAAGAATTAAACTCACGCCAAAAGAATTAACTCACGCCAAAAGAATTAACTCACGACAGAAGAATTAAGATCGCGCCAAAAGAATTAAACTCACGCCAAAAATATAAAGCTCAAGCCAAAAAAAGTTTATATCATGAAATATGTTTTAAATCACGTTGACTATAGCAAAATATAGTTATACAGAAGTGATTTTAAATCGCGTAAGTAGGGTATTAACGTTTTCATTTCAGCTTTTTGTGATTTAACTACATAAAAATGGATGTAGATTTAGATGTAGAATGCTTTGACGAGGAAAGAATTATACGGTATTACTTTGATAGAGGATATGATTATAAAGAAGTGTTATTCTTCCTTACCGAGCGCCACAATCATGAGATTAGTATGCGAACTCTTCTACGTAGACTTGAGCTATATGGCTTAAAGCGACGGTGTCAGGATTCCTGCACAGAGTTACAAACGAAGTATAATCGAGTAAAAGATCGAATAATCGAAATGTTAGATGGTCCAGATATGGCAGGCGGGTACAGAACCGTGTGGCACACGTTAGAAATGGAAGGAATGAGAGTTCCACGAACAATTGTTCAATCCCTTTTAAAGGAATTAGATCCAATCGGTACTGAAAGTAGAAGAGGTCATAGATTACGAAGAAGAACTTATGAAAATCCTGGACCAAATTTTGCCTGGCACATTGATGGATATGATAAGTTAAAGCCATGGGGTTTTCCTATTCATGGAGGTATTGATGGATATAGTCGTCGGCTACTTTGGCTCAAACTAACACGATCGAATAACGCGCCAGACAATATTGCCTGCTTTTATTTAGAAGCCGTCGATTCAGCTAATGGGTGTCCTGTTGAGTTAATCACTGACATGGGTACTGAAAATTCGATGGCCGCTTCAATACAAGCATATTTTAGAGGCGATTCAGAAGCACATCGTTATGTTTCTTCCCCGCGAAATCAACGGATAGAGGGATATTGGTCTCAGTTTTGTAGACAACGCTCGTCTTGGTGGCGCAATTTGTTTAGCGACCTTTGTTCTAATGGTGAAATCGACTTGACGTCGGAAATTAGCAAAGAAGCGTTGTGGTTTTGTTTTTCTGATATTTTGCAAGGCGATCTTGACCTTGTAAAAGAACGATGGAACACACATAGAATCAGGCGATCAAGGTATCAAACAGTTGCTGGTCGTCCCGACTCCCTATATTTTATTCCTAATCACCACGGATCAGAAGACTATAAACAAGTTGTTCAACCTCAAATGTTTGGCTATGTTTCGGATGACGTTATAGTTAAAGATTACACTAACTCATATACAGACTATTTCCATTATGTTTTAAATTTAATAGGTATTCAGAAACCAGTTCAATGGCGAGAAGCTTTGGAATTGTACAAAAAGCTTGTTCATTATGGTGGTGATGAATAAAAATGTATGATAACTTTTAAGGAAGTTTGGTTTCAGAAAAGTAAGATTTTAATAGGTATGCATACCCTTATTTATAAGCATGGTTATACAAAGGCTGAGATTCTCTAGAAACGGGGGTTTAAAATCTGTGAAAAGTTGGTGAACATAATTTATAGCCTTTTATTTTGTAGAAAGTTATTTTTGATTATCTGAAGTGATTTAGTGAATAATTTCTATGCGTTTTCTATCGTTCTTTTACAAGATTTTGGATTAAGGGTGTAGTGTGGTCACCTAATTTCGGGGAGAGGTTGAATTATAATTTTTGTAAAAAATAGCTGACAAAATAGCACATTTAAAGTCTAATAATTTATTTGGCATCCTATCTCGATTCTGTTAAAAAATTTCGTACTTCGTTGTATACACAATCAAAAATATTTCACAACATATTACACCTATATCAGAAATAAGAGAAATTAGTTGATATAGCCCCCCATCGACAAGATCAAAAACATAATGTTTCGAAAAAAGGCTGGGCGTTTACATTTTTACATTTTTAGGGCGACAAGAGGGGGCCGTCCATTTATTTGGTTTGTTTAGGCCAGCCATAATTATATGTCTGTTTGGTGTAACCCGATCATAGCTATCCACCATGGGTTCTTTCAGTAGGCAGATATTTTTTTTGTTAAATTTTCACCAAAAAAAATATTATGGTAGGCAATTCTTTAGAAATAAAAACTTTAAATTAGGTATTTGACAACATTTTTAATAATAAAAAATCCAAAATGTTTTTTTTCAACAGTAGGTCGAGTTACACCAAACATACCTATATTTATGGATGGCCTTAGTATAATTTCTATAATTTCCCGTGTGCTTTTTCTATAAATTTAATTTTTGGTACACATACGGATATTTGTGTAATTTAAACTTTTATTTTTCGAATTTTCGTCACGAACAATTATGACGTCAGCAATAATTTTCTGAAAATCAGCAATTTTTCTAGAATCACAATAAAATCACCATTTATTAACAAAATAGTCTCAAACTTCACATAAGATATCTTAAAGATATAAAAAACAAATTACTGTTAAAAATTTGTGTTTAGGACGAGAAATAGTGATGACGTCAGCATTTGAGGCTATTATTCAAAGAAAGCAAAATTGGAAAAATTTGACTTAATTTAGCTATAAATATATAGCTAAAACAGACCATCAACCATCGTAGAATGGCAAAATAAATGCGTAAAAAAGGTATTGTAAGGATACAAAAATTATTTAGAAATAATTTATGTTCGATTTTGGTTAAACAAATATTTTAGGATTTTTACATCCATGTTCAAGATTTTCACGTAAATTTTACCATAAAATACTGTCAAATGACGTTAAGCAGGCAAATACCTTTCACCAATACTAGATAACAATATTGCTTTTTATTAGGAAGAATATTACGGATATAACTTACTTTTATAGACGAAATTCCTGAAACAATTAAAAAAATTAGCGCTTTTGCTTGTCGGCAAAAGACCGTCACTTCAATAAATAAAGTCTAACAGATTTTTTTTTAAATATTTCTAAATTTGGGTACATTGGATAAATATTCTCTAAGTTATTAAAAGTTAATTGACAAATGGACACTCTGTTCCCACATGTACGGTAGGGTTAACCCCAAATACCAAATCAATCGATGAATATATAATAGTAATTAATACCTCAATAAAGGCAATATGAGTCTTAGATTATGATTATATATATATATATTATTTCGGGAATTAGACTATGTTTCTTTTGAGTTCCCGTTTTTTTAATGGGACGTTTATTAAAAAATCTCAAACGGGCGGTGTTTATTCGAGGTGGCGTCTAAAAGAAGGGGTGTATATTCGATGCATTTATACAAATAAAACTATTAAATTAATTAACTTATTTCTATCTTATGCGGCAAAATTATTGGATATAATCTCCACCCTTGGGTAGAACCCACACCCATGCCCTGAATACGGGTAAGTAATGAACCTTTAATAGTATTGCCTTTTATAAAAAATGGTTTCTCAGCTGAAACCCTCCCTAAGCAGTTGAAATGTTTTTCAGAAAATTCACTGGTTAAAACTTCTTAAACATCTCTTACTCCTTAATCATTGGATCTTTTCAACGGACAAGTGCTCAAGCTTCGAGTTATTTATTCAATTTAAAAAGTACCAATTACTTTTTATTTATGACATGTTATCAAATAGTATCCCTTCATATTCCCCTATGCTATTTACTATTTTTTACAAGTGTTATATACCAGGAATATCTGGTTAAGCCTTATTGTTCTTATCTTTTGGAAGGCAAATTCATGATAATGCATACAAAACTTAACTGCATTTGGACCAGAGCGGCGGTCGACACCGCTCAAGCTCAACCGTAGACTTTTAAATCAGACATTTTTATCCATCCACGATATTCCGTTTCCGTGGCTGGACATAGCGACTGTAATCTTTTGCAATTCGACCCGGAAAACTGTCCCCAGGGTGGGGAATCCCCACCCTGCCCAGGGGGGGGTGGCTGTCAGAAATATTTGAACCGCGCATAAGTGAACGGTCATGCACAGATTTTACATTGGCAGTAGATGGCAAAACGGCTTATATCAGATTTAAATTTAATTGCAGTTGCACACTCTTTTAACGATTTAGGTAGTTTATTCCAGGCTAGTGAAGCACGTGGCAAGTGAATTTAAACTGATGAATTGTATATTATATTACCGTTAATTTCAGGTGGCTGTAGGTTTCCACCAGCTCTTAACCGTTAGGATGTGACCTTTTTATTGAATATCTCGTTCATGAATGTTGGGTTAAGGGAATTTAACGATTTATAGACCTCGAGCATATGGAGTTCAAGATTCCTGTTGTGTAGGTAGTTTGATCCTATGGCCTCAAGGGCATCTTTAAATGCAATAAGAGAGTCATTTAAGATTACACGTAGCGCTCTGTTATGGCTCTGGTTAATTAAATTATTTGCAGTCTTACTACAGAACATCCAAATTAATGGACAATAGTTAAAGATAGAAAGTATAAAAGAATTGGCTAATCTAGTGGATTTTTCAATATTCAGCCCTCCACGAACCCTATTGAGAATTTGTTCGGCGATTAAACGGTTTGGAACATTAATTCTGCCTTAGGTAAGAAGCTTAGCTTATTATCAAGAGTTACACTAAGCAGTTTTAAAGTGTCAATATATTGAATAGTTATTCCATCTACTGATATACTCGATATTGACCCACTCTGTCTGCAATGATCAAGAACTGGAATTTTGCAGGGTTAGCAAGCATGGAGTTGTTATTAAACCATGCTATAGCTATGTAAGCGTTGACTTTGAGTTTAGAAACCAGATTAAAACAGCAATAGTCAAAATCTGATAGCGTATTATCATCTGCGAAATTACAAATTTTTGATTCATCGATAAACATTAGTAGATCGTTTATGAATATATTAAATAGGATGGGTCCAAGGATAGATCCTTGAGGGACTCAAAGAACTATTAGCAACCATTCATTACGGACACGTTGTTTCCTGTTCGAAAGATAGAGGTATATAAATTTTAGGTTATCATACTTCACCCCATAAGCAGCTAATTTTGCAATAAGCAAATCACGGGGTAGGGTATCAGAGGCCTTAGATAATGTCATCAGAAGAGCAACGACCTTTTGGTTATGGTCTCGTGTTTTTTCCAGTTTTTAAAAAGATTAAAAAGGGCATGTTGGGTGCTGTAGCACTTATGCGCGGTTCAATTATTTCCCATACCCACCCCCTCCCCCGGGCAGATGGGGATTGCCCCAGGGTGGTGACCATTTTTTCGGGTAGAATCCCTACCCCTGGGGCACAAACTCTGGGTAGAATCCCCACCCCTGGGGCCAATTTTTATAGCTTAAATCTTAATTTATATCCAGATAACTGACTCCAATATGCATTAAATTGAAATAGAAGAAGTGAATTTGTCTAATAAGAGCATTTAAATTACAAATATAAATGATTTAAAAGAATAAAAGTGCATAATTTGGGAAAAAATGTTAATTTTTGCTGTCCCCACCCCCTACCACCGGGCAAAATTCCCGGGTAGAATCCCCACCCCCGGGGCCAAAACACCGGGTAGAATCCCCACCAGTGCCCGGGGGGGTGGGTACAGGAAAGAATTGAACCGCGCATTACGGAAACCACAAAGGAATTTAGAAAGTTTAGTTTCAAAAAACGTAATGAGTTGAGTATATACATGTCGCTCAAATACTTTTGAAAAGGCTGGCAAAAGGCTAATGGGTCTGTAGTTTGACTTATCTGTTGTACTATTTTTCTTATGAACAGGAGTGATATCATATAAGCCCATATAAGTTCATCTGGAAATCTTCCCATAGTTAAACAGCTGTTAAAACAATCAACCAATGAGGAAGCCAGTGATAATAGCTCCCTATTGGCCAATTGTAACATGGTCACCGATATGTCACCACCTGTCTTCTTATCACGCTTTAATTCAAATATTTCACTGATTGCCTCATGCGAACTTATCTCTCTAAATGAAAAAGATTTTTTGAATGGAGATAGATATTCAACTCAAAATTACAGGGTAGGAAGATAATCATAAAAGCTTTATCTGTGTTAAAAATGAGGTTATTAAAATCTTTGTAGTCCTTGGTCGATTTTTATTTTTTTTAAATTGTGGACTATGGACTGTAATATCTGCCTTTTCCCAAATACTTATATAGATGTAAAGTTATATTGGAATTCCCTTCTAACAATTTAATTCTACAAAATTGAGGACTTTGGCTCCTTAATATCTTATACTATTTTTAATTATCTTTTCGTTACCTCCAAAGCAAAAAAAAACAAATGCAAATAAATTGTACTGATAAGAAATTTGATTTTTTGAAAATGCTACTAATTATGATGTTAACGGTGACGGCCCAATTATTTTAAAGTTCATGAGATGAGTGCCTAAAATACGAATTTTTCACTCCTGTAAGGGGACATTTTTGAAAAGTTTTTGTGATTTTATAGTCTATTTGTAGATAGAGAAGGTAAATGTAAAATTTCGACCACACTTCTTATTAAATTTGTCACAATTGTTACCGTTACAACTTAAGGCATTTTTTTTTGAAAAAATATTCTGACTTTCACTCTTTTGTAATGAGCGGTTCCATTCTTTCCGAAACCCACCCAACGTCTTTTCAGATTTCATTAAAATTGGCAAATCTAGATTTATGACGCCATTTGGGCGGATTAAATAAAAATATAAATTTTGCGGATCGACAAATAACGAACACAATCGAACTAAAAAACCCTGTCAGATCAAACAAGTTTTTTGCGATAAATTTCGAAATTGAAAAAAAAAAAATTCGGCTGAGACTAAATTTGGCTTTACGACAAAAAATTTTTTAATTTGGCGGAATTTTTTTAAGGATCGGCAGTAACCTCTAAATCTCACTGAATCTAATTTGGCGGATATTTATCAAAAACCGCCTATGATTTCTTCACCTAGGGTAGAGCCAGTTTCGGGGATTCAACCCAGAATCTTTCCAAGGGTTATCACAATTTGCGCGGGACGGGTTACGGGGAGAGAATATCCCCTATCTTTCCATAATCGGTGGATCGAACCACACATTATAATGATTATCTCATCACCATGTTTTTTTTCGGTATGCGCTTACCGCAGAATCTAGGACACAGGTATTATGCGCGGTTCAATTCTTTCCTGTACCCACCCCCCCCCGGGCAGATGGGGATTGCCCCGGGGTGGGGACCATTTTTCCGGGTAGAATCCCCACCCCTGGGGCACAA
>JAUOBW010290537.1:0-10455 GCA_032360285.1 Lepidozona retiporosa | reverse complement strand
AATTATGCACTATATGTAAGTTTGAAAATCCAAAAAATCCTCACTTTAAAAAATTATAATTAATAAATTTCTTCACTTGTAAATAAATAAATAAATAAAAAAAAAAAAAAATAATAATAATAATAAAAAAAAAAACAAAAAAAAAACGTAGTTCTTCCCAGTTTCTTTTATTTAGATGGGGAAAATCAAGCTACAGCATCGAACCAAGAAGCAGAGAAAGTGGTATCTACACTTGGCGAGACAGAACAAAAAGAATCAAGAAGATGTCCGCAAAGTGGTTCTGACGATGGCTCTTCCTGCTACTGATAGGACACCTACAAATGAAATCGCGAAGGAAAGACGGCCCTCAGAAGAAATAGAGGACGATAGAATATCTCTCCATGCTTCAGATAGCGAGTTATAGCTGACATGTCAAAAAAAAAAATGACACTCAAATTATTTATTTTTATACACATTTAAATTTTTGCAGCTTAATTTATAATTTTCTTTTTCGTGTTGCATAGGTGTATGACATTGGTCATGATGTATGTTCTAATTAATTATTTATTACTTTGTATTTAGGTCAGGGTTAATATATAACATAACTAAATGAATGGTAGTCTATTTATATTTGGCGACGAGGATAAAGACGACACAACGATAGTTCAGAACTACTAAAGGTAAAAGTATTTATTGCAACTAAATCTCTGTGAAACCTTCCTAAAAACCTTTAGGAACTGCCTTTTAGTAAGAAGGCTCACTCACAGATCATAACTCAAGTCTTAAAAAAAAAAAAAACTAAAAAAAAAAAGGTCTGAAATTAGTAAGTATGGGCGACACCCGGGCACCATCACTTTATTTTGACCCTGACCAACACCCAGATAATACTCTAAAAGCCTTTGTTGAATTTGCGCAGGACTATGAGTTACGGTACTCTGCCATGTATCCAGATCCCCCTAAAGTTTCCTTAGACTCTGCAATTCAGAGATGGAAATTTGCAAACCCTGATAAAAATCCATCCATGGATGAATATGATTTAATAATCGAGGAGTGGAAGGAAAAGGACATGGTTGTAAAGTTCTTAGGCATATACGCATCTAGGCGTCTGTATACAGACTGGGAAATAGCAGAGCCATCAGAAAAGGCTAGAAAAGCAGCAAAATGGCTTGAATTCAAATCAAAAGTACAGGTATATTATAAACCTACAGAAAATCTGACCTTAAAACACTTTAGTTTTCGAGCACTTTCACAAAATAGGGAGGAAACCTTTGTAGCCTTTTGTAACCGAGTGGAAAAAGAGGCCAAACATTGTGATTTCAAATGCCAGGACCCTAATTGCTCGGCTGAATCGGTAGCAATTCGGGATCAAATCATCATTGGCACCAATGATGACCAAATCCGAGAAGAAGCCCTGAAATATTCATGGGATCTATCTAAGCTCAGAAAGGAAGGCATGCGCCTTGAAAGTGCATCGAAGAGCGCAGCTGCAATAGCAGGGGAAGGGAAAGTTTGCAAACTAGGCAGATACTCGTACAAAAATTCGAAGGGAAGTGAACCTTTCAAAAACAAAAAAGATAAACCCACAACCTGTTATTTTTGTGGACTATCAGGTGTCAAGCATGACATTCTTGTACATGCCAAGAAATGCCCAGCGAGAACATCCACATGCAGTAACTGCAACACAATAGGTCACAGCGCGAAGGTATGTAAGTTTAGCTCAAAAAAAGAGTTACCACTCAAAGAGATACAAGAAGAGGAGGTATCAAAGGAGCTTTATAACATAAATCTCTTTCGTGTCCAAACAGAAACAAAAGAAGACAACATGGAAGACTTTAAAGTAAAAGTATTGGTAAACAATCGCTTGGATACAGTTCTTGCGGACACAGGAGCAAAAATATCAGTTTGTGGACTGAAGACGGCAGAAAGATGGGGCCTCACAGAAAGAATTTCAAGCACACATGTAAAAATTAAACCATACAATAGTAAGTCAATACCAACTATAGGAGTTAGCACATGTGGAGTAACATTTAACGACAGGACAGTACCTGTCCAGTGGTATATCATTCAGGAAGCCTGTGAGCCTATATTAGCAGGCAATAAAGCTAGTCATCTTGGAATAATTAGATTTACAAGAGCGCCAGAAATCGTTATGCCAGTACGCATGATAAATCTGGTAGACCAAAAATTGAAGGAAAAGTTACAGGGAGTAATTCTAGATAATACAAACGTTTTTAATGGCATTGGCCTCATGAAGAATCACATTGTGAAACTCCCAGTAGATTCATCAGTTAAACCAGTAGCAGAACCTCCACGACGCATCCCCTATCACCTGAAGGGAAGGGTCGACGAGGTAATTAAAGAAATGTTAGAGCAAGGAATCATTGAGGAGCATCCACCTGGGGAACCAACACCATGGGTATCCAACATTGTCATTGCTCCAAAGGACGATGGGGGAATAAGGTTAACGTTGGATGCGAAGAACTTGAATAAAGCCCTCCAAGCTTCCAATTTCCCAATCCCCAGACAGGAAGATATTAAGGCGAGCTTGACAGGGAATAAAGTTTTCTCAAAGCTTGATCTTAAATCAGCATTTTGGCAGTTGGAAATAGATGAAAGTGCTAGGCATTTTACTGTTTTCCATGCCGGAGGTAAATTGCATCGATACAAGCGACTAGTCATGGGTCTGAAGCCAGCACAAGGTGAGCTAAACGCTGCCTTGCAGCCTCTTTTTGCACATCTTCCGGATGTACATGTCATACATGATGACATTGTGGTGGCAACTACTGACGAGAATAAACACGTGGAAGTAATGGAAAAGGTCCTAGAAATTTTGATAAAATCAGGTCTTACGCTAAACAAAGAGAAGTGTGTCTTTGGGTCAAAACAGATTTCATTCTGGGGTCTAATCGTTACTGAGAACGGCATACTTCCAGATCCTAAAAAAGTGGATGCCTTGGACTACCTAACCACTCCCAAAACCAAAGAGGAGTTAATCAGTTTTCTCTGCATGATGCAGAGTAATTCTGATTTCATTACAGGGTTTTCCAAAAAGGCGGCACCGCTTAGAAACCTCACTAAGAAAGAATGTAGCTTTAAATGGGAGCAGAAACATGAAGACTGCTTTAAGGAACTAATACAATCCTTTAAAAAGGATACACTTTTACGGTATTTTGATAGTAGTCTCCCAACTTATATAATGGTCGATGGACATCAGTCAGGACTAGGTGCTATTCTTTTACAAGGAAGTACACGAGAAGCGGCCAAACCGGTAGCTATGGCTTCTAGAAGCACTAGTGTTGCGGAGCAGAACTATCCACAACTCGACCTGGAGGCAGCTAGTTTAGACTTTGGGCTAAGACGTTTCAGAGAGTATGTTGTGGGCTCGCCTACACTTATCAAGGTGATCACTGATCATAAACCCTTGGTACACATATTCAATGGACGTCGAAAGGGTTCCATTCGTACACAGCGCATAAAACTCAACCACCAGGACATTCCTTATATTGTGGAATACCAGAAGGGTTCGAGTAATCGCGCAGATTATATGAGTCGTCACAGTAGGAAATTAAAAACTCTACCAGTAGAGCAACAACAAGAAAGTCAGGAGCTTAACAATCTTTTATATACTCTACACACCACACCAATTGTTGACCACATTAGTATTGCAGAAATTGCAAAAAAGACACAGTCAGACAAAGTATTGGTGAAAATAAAAAAGCTAATTCAGGAAGGGAAACTAACAATTCCAAAAAATGAAACAGAGGAAGTACGGAGGTTTGAGCCAATTATGGCTGAGTTGACACTCACAGGGAATGGTATAATTTTAAAATCTGACAGGATGGTCCTCCCAGAGTCACTCCAGGAGACTGCGATAAAGTTAGCACATAGAGGCTCTCACCCTGGACAAAGTGGGTTGGAAAGAAGGCTGAGATATCACTTTTTCTTCCACAGAATGTTAGACAAAGTTAAGCAGTTTGTACAAACCTGTGAGTTTTGTTCAATGTATGTTGACAAGAAGGTAAAAGAACAAATAGACCATCACAAAGTGCCTGAGAAATCATGGGATACGGTCGCAGTTGATTTGTTTGGACCAATGCCTTCTTCTAAACACGTTGTGGTCGTTCAGGATATAGGATCAAGATATCCAGCAGCGAAACTGGTTTCCTCGACAAAGGCTGACCATGTAATACCGGCGATTGACGAAATTTATTCAGAGTATGGATACCCTAACACACAAATTACAGATAATGGACCTCCATTCAATAGCAGCAAAATGGAGCAATTTGCAAGAAAGCATTGCATTGACAATAGATTTTCTTCCCCGTATGCCCCTAATCAAAACCCAGCAGAAACATTTATGAAAACAGTGGGGAAAACCATGAAAGCTGCGCTCCATAGTAAATTAGATGAGAGAGGCCGCCTTCGAGATGCGCTTATCACATATCGGCAGACCCCCCACCCCTCAACGGGTATACCCCCTGCGAATATGATCTTTCGAGATAGTCCCAAATTCTCATTCCCTAGGAAGTCGTCAACAGAAACGGATGTCAGGGAAGCAAGAGAAAAAGACCTCACACAGAAGGACAAGAATGAAGAAAAAATTAATGCCTCAAAGTATAGGCAGCGTTCTGAAATATGTATAGGGGATATTGTCAGAGTAAGAGACTGCAACAGAAAGTCGAAATTTGACCCCTTATTCCTACCAGACCTCTTTGTAGTTGTGGAGGAAAACCCAGAAGCCAAAAACCTACTTTTGCAAGGATTAGCAATAAATAAAACTGTTTTAAGACATGTAGACGACGTGAAGGCATATCATGGAGACCTACTAAATAACAGTCAAGACGATAAAGCTGAGAAACAACTTAGTGATACTAATAGACAAGTAGTACACATGGAAGAAGTCGCTCAGCAAGCCCTGCTTGAAGATAATGATGAGGAGATAGGAACACATTTCGGTCAGGAACAACCTAGATATCCAGTAAGATTGAGAACTCAGACAAGAAGATACATTGAGGAGGCATAGATAAGGTCTTGGAAATGTTGCTTTACTATGAGAGTTTTAGCCTTGTGCATCATTCCTAGAAATAGGAAAACACTCATCGTGTTTAGCTAACATTGACTTACAACCATGTCCTTGATGTACATTCCTGGAAACGGAAACTACCCTCTATATGGTGTGTTTCAGTCTCTGTAAGATCATTCCTAGTAGTTAGGAATTATGCACTCACTATATGGAAGGTTGCAAATCCAACCAAACCAATCGAACCAAGAAGCAGAGAAAGTGGTATCTACATTTGGCGAGACAGAACAAAAAAAATCAAGAAGATGTCCGCAAAGTGGTCCTGACGATGGCTCTTCCTGCTACTGAGAGGACACCTACAAATAAAATCGCGAAGGAAAGACGGCCCTCAGAAGAAATAGAGGAGGATAGAATATCTATGTTCTAATTAATTATTCATTACTTTGTATTTAGGTCAGGGTTAATATATAACATAACTAAATAAAATCATCAATACTTACCTGATGGTCGGAAAGTAAGTGGTGATCACCAATAGCAGAGTGCTTATATATAGAAGGTTTTAATATCAGATGGGAGACACCCATATGTTTACATGCGTCGTAATGTTTTACCTATATAAGTAGCGTTGCAGCTACTACACTTATATTTATAAACAACGCCTGATGTATAAGAGAACTAGGAATGGGACTTTTTACTTAAAGTAAGAACCAATACTTACCGCCGATTTGAAAACAACCTTAAGGTCACGTGCTTTTGTGCTTTTGAAACAATTTACGAAACTTGGTTCTTGTGACAAGTGAAATGGAACCAAGGAAAAGTAGAAAAATAAAAACTCCCTTCTTAGAAACTGATGATTTGATAGGTTCTTTACTGAGGTACATTGTATCGAGAAATTTCTTAATTCAATAAAAATAAAATGAATTATCAATCACACTAATAGGGTACCCGTTTCTAGTCAACACATATTTCAAAAAAGTTGACTTCAAGATGGAATTTCTTAAAATCGGATACAAGAGAAAAAACAGTAGAGCAAAGTATATATCAAACCGAAATTATAGCAAAGAGGTATTAAAATGCAAAAGTTAGTGAAAACACCGCTGAAAGTATGTGTGGTGGTAAACCTACCGTTCTCTCGCTGAACTTTGACATCTAAAAAAAATAAAATGAATTATCTTGTTCCACCTCAAACGTGAACTTTATATTCATGAATTAAAATGGTCTAAAGAAGTAAATAACAAGAAGATTTCGTCTACATACCTGCGATAGAACTTAGGTCGTATCTCGTGTGGACAATCCTCTAACCACTTAGAGGCCCTTTACATGAAGACCAGACGCTCAATCACATTATTCCGCAATGGTTCTGTTCTGTACCAAGTTGAATATTGGCCCGAGTTGATTCGGGCCGGCCCAAGTTGATTCAAACTAGCTTATTATTGTTTATTAGAAAATATGAGCAAAGTTAAAACATTAATTGAAACTTAATTAACTACTCGATTGTCAATTAAATAAAACTCCATTCATAATTAATTTAATACCACGCGATGGTAATTTTCTATAAATACGCCCTTTTTTAATGTAATAAGTAACTCGTAATTACTGCTTAATTGACGCTAATTGAAGCTATAATTTAATATTAATTGTAGGTTCCAATACCTCGTCAATTAAACTAATGCTAAAAATTATAATTTTATTTATGTATAATCCTAACAATGGTAAATATAGTTTGGTCAACATGGGCTAATAACTCGGGCCAAAATCCAACTTGGGCCAGAACAGTTCCATAATTGCAAATTCTAATAAAATTATTGCATGGGGGGTAAAAGTGAGGGGATCTCAAGAGTTATGCCTAGCAGTTTTCTGAATCTGATTTTGGAATATTTTTACCATCTATTAGTATAATTACAATTAAATGTTTGCTGTCACCGGTAATCATGAATTGAAATTTAGCAGAATTTTCAATGATGGAATTACAGTACAGTTCGAATAACTCAAACCACCAAGGGCTCGCAAATTTTGTTCGAGTTAAAGAAAGTTCGAGTTATCCGGAGGTTTTTATGAAAATGTTTTAGGGAATGGGATTTAAAAATAGTTTGAGTTAAAGCGAGCTTGAATTATCCGGTGTTCGAGTTACTGAGATAAAAGACTGTATTCTGGAATCATTTGATTGCAATCTGCGCGTCAGTTTTTAGTTTAGAAATCAAAATAGGTATGAATTTATCGAAAGCACAAATATAGAAATGTCATCTGCAATTACACAGATTTTTGATTCATCAAGTAGTATAGTAGGTCATTTATAGAAGTAGGCCATCTATAAATATATTAAAAAGAAACATATTAAAAAGAGATGGATCTAATATGGTTCGTTGTGGGACACCCAGTAAAACAAGAAGCCAATCGCTTAAAGATTAACCTACATGGTCTCATTGTTTCCTGTTTGAAAGGTATATATGAATTCAAGCGTATTCCGGGTTTTACAGATAGCCCTTCCGTTTCCAATAATATTACATTGCTTAATTAAATAATTCATTTAGATGTTTAGCTTTGTAGGTTAGTAACAAAGAGATTATTTACAAGTAGAGGAGGTATTCCAGGAGTATATGCTTTGTTTAGAAATCGCTTTATTATAGACCAATATGCCTTTGATGTAGTTGACGGATCATTTAATTTATTTTCCATTTTATTAAAGTAGGAATCCTTAGAAGATAAGATTAAATTTGAAAATATTTTCATCCTCCTTTTTTTGACCACCAGATATGTATTTCCTGCAGAGCCGATTTTTGCGCTTTAGAGCGGTTTTAAATTCTTTAGTAACCCAAGGTGGGTCACTCGATTTAATTAGGAATGCAAAAAATATTAAACAAGGTTGTGTTAAAAAGTTTAACTTGGTCATTAATGGTTTGGTTCTCCAGGGCTCTGTCCCAATCAAACTTAGAAATTGCCTGCTGTATAAGGTTACAGTTGGCATCTTTATAATGCCAAATCTCCCTCTCACGATAAGGTGGATAGAAAACTTTAAAAGAAATCTCAGGTTATGTCACAAGGTTTACTTTCACTCTCACAAAATGTATGATATCTTTAGAATGAAAAGAGATTTTTTCATGAAATAAAAAGCACATTGCTTCATTTTCGGAGGACATTATTCTGAGCCCAAGATGCAAAAATGGTTGGGGATCCCTTTAAGATATACACAAATTTAATGGGTTATTTGGCTATTCGCTCACTTTTAAATTCACGCACATAAGCTCTACAAGAATTGAAATACTGCGCGGATATCAATACGAATAAGGTAGATGTTTTATAGACTTCGGATTTGAAGCTTCTTTCTACTTATATATATTTAATTTTTGCCAGCGTCAAATATTTCTGACATCCATTCGTTTTCTCTTGTCAAAATCACATATTTATAAGCAAAATCCCAACCCCGAGGCAAATTATGGCTGATTGTCTTTATTTAAGCCTTATTTGGTGGAAAAACTTTACAAAACACCCACTCCTAGGACTAATATTTAGTCAAGGTCCCACACGGCAGATTTGAACCCAAATTCCTTTCCATCCTTGGGTAAGAGGGGTTGTAGTAAATGTCGGTACATTACTATTTCTTAAAAAGCATATATCGCGCAACTATCAAAAATCGAATTGCTTTCGCAAGATTTTCACTCTCTATCTTGGTTGCCAAGGGTATCAACTCAGGCTAAAAATAGCAAAAACAAATGGATATCAGTATATTTATACATAAGACAGGAAAAATTAATGCATATCAGTTTTAACTTTAAAAAACACAAACGTTCGTGTTTGAGAGCTTATTTTAAGAGGCAAAACCTTAGAAACACACTCTAGATTATCAGAAATACAAGCAACCATTAAGCAACTTTGAGGCATAAATCCACATAAGGCTCTAGCAACTCCAGGCTGAAGTCAAAAAGTGAGTTGCTTATATAAAAAAAAACGTGTATTCAATCTGAACATCGATTTTACAAACGATCATTGCTTGAATCATTAGAGATCCAATGTCTACGCACGGAGAATAAAAGCAAATCAGCAAAAGGAATGAACAGAGACACAGGCCGATATGTCAAAACAACTTCATGGAAGCCATTTTTCAAACATTGGGAATCATCTCAGCCTAACCACCAACGATCGAAAAAACCCTATAGCTGACGTTTGCATTATAATTGCTTATTTCCGTTAATATTTAGATTGAATAATTACTCAGACGATTTAGGAGCTGAAAATTCTCATTTATTGAATAAATAAGTATTTCATCAAAATTGATGTTTTTACTTTGAAATAATATACATTTTAGTATTTCATTCACGCTGAAAAAAAATCATTGCAAAATAAATACTTTTGTACACAATTTATTTTTATATGAGAACTTCAAAGAAAGAGTGAAAAATAAATTAATTTACAGATGACAGAAATATGATATACATATAGAAATATAATTTATTTTGCATAAACTAAGGGGGAACCACGCCCCCACCCTAAATGAAAATATCATAGATTGGGTCATGAAAAATATATAAAAAGAATTGTATAAGTTGAATAATCAAAATCCATTAAAAAAATATGGACACGGGTTGCCATTGTAACCGCGGAAATATACAAAAAATGGGTTTATGCCGTCCGAAAAATCTAATTTGTTCTTTCGCCTATTGTCCGTTTGGTAGTTATTCGTTGGGAAACGTGACTTTAGCCCAAGTGCGGATTGGCTAAAGTCCAATGTATCGCCTATTTATTTGTCAAATCACAACAATCCATTATTTTCCAACAAGCCTTGCTAATGCACTTTTTATTCTCCTTACAACATACTGTGGTATTATGTTCTGCATTCCTTTTTACATATAGCAAAGCTCTAGGCAACTTAAGCTAGGTCCTTGGTGACCAGAGCTTACGACACTACTGTTTTGGTCTTACACCAACACAGCCTGTGTCGTTTCAGTCTTGGTTATTTCATGGCCAGAGTGCCTTTTCAGTCTTAGGACTGCTTATACTTCATTGTATATGGCCAGAGTGCCACTGCAGTCTAGACTGCATGTTTTATCTTCACAGTCTTGGACTGTTACCTATGCTATTTTGTTTCACTTTCACTTGGACCGGAAAGGTTTCGGGCCGCACTGGTTATTTCATGGCCAGAGTACATTTTCAGTCTTGGGACTGTTTATACTATACTTCTTTGTATATTGCCACTGTAGTTTTAGACTGCATGTTTATCTTCACAGTCTTTTGGACTGTACCTATGCTATTTTTTTTTACTTTCACTTGATCTTGGGCCAGAACGCATTACTCACGCAGTCTTAGACTGCCTCTTGGCTTCAGAGCGGAGTATGTGTCCTATACATTAGCTGTTAGTCTAGTCACTAAACGCTCAAAAAAGGCTCAACCTGGACAAAATTGATAGTAAGCAGTATTTGGTACCATAAGAAGCGTAATTTTGTCTACTTTACGCTGAAAAA
>JAUOBW010290426.1:0-10456 GCA_032360285.1 Lepidozona retiporosa | reverse complement strand
CAGAAATAAGGCCTTGTTCACATTTAACATGGAATACTCAAACGCAAATATCTTGAGAACCGTTAAAGATTTTTTGATGAAATAAAAAGCACTGTTTATTATTTCTTTGCCTCTATAATATGAGATCAACTTGAAAATACTGCGCGCATGTATTCTAGCTGCCAACGTGTTTTCTAGCTACGCAATAATATATATAACATGTAACAACATATTATTTATTCAAATATTTTGTGAGGTCTAATAAAATATTTAAGTATTATATAAGTTTTAAGTTAGTCTTATTTTATATAAAAATAGAAGTGGTAAATTAAGCAAATTTAAAAGATTGCATCAACACATTAATTGGAAAAGATTATATTCGCATGAAAAATTATATAATAGTTTTATAGTTAAAAATTGTAAATAATATGTTTTCAGAGGTAAAAGAATTCCATTTTTGAGATGAGGGTAAAGTCATTACCTGAAAATAAGTTAATGTCGTATTGATATTTAGTCTGTCCTGAAGTCTTGTGTTATATTGAATGTGCGTATGGGTTTGTCACAGACGAGCATGGTTGTGAAGTCTGTGTTTGTTCAAGTCGTAAGCTCAATTTTTCTTCTTTTCTTGTACAATTATTGCATCATTTCTCTCATTTACATCACATAGTTTAGGCCCAATGTTCTGGAGAATAGACATTTTCCTAACTAGTCACTAGATTTTAATGTGTTGACCCAAAAAGGAATGGAGTCAATTTTTAGGGATCGAAATTATTTCTAACCCTGGATATTAACCTTGGCAAAACCATAATTATATTACGATGGCAAGTGAATTTCTTTGATCTGTCTGTATCGGTCCTGAGTATGACATTAAACTGCAGGTCCTGAGTATGACATTAAACTACTTAATGGCCAGGAGATGGTCATTAGGCTTGGTTGGCAACTCCCCTAGTGTGTGGCCCCACGATAAAAGGAACTGGTTCTCTATATTACCGCAGTAGGTTAGTGTTAGGAAGGGCATGCAGCTGTAAAATAACTTGCTCCACATCAAATCATCAAATGATTGTAACTGCCTGTATCATAGAAATCTTTATATAAAGCACTTTATTAGACAAGGTCGAATCTGAAATATTGGATGCCAGTGGAGTTTTTGAACGAGGCACAAGCCTTTACCCCAACACCCAATATTACCAAAATTCAATGAGATCGCCTAGGAGAGACCAAAGATACATTTACACTTTCTTCACTGTATTACCTGCCCAAGCATTTTCTGATATGTATGTCGCTTAATAAATTATGATAATAAAATATAATGGCTACACTGCCTGGTTCAGTGAAATATAAAAATTACATAAGTATATTCTCCAAAAAGTTAGAATATGTACTTCCTCTCTTTTAGCATGTGGAAATATGTGCCATGAAGATGCAGAATGTGTAGAGGCTAATGAGAATTATGGCTGCCAATGTAAGGATAATCGCCGTGGCAACGGGTTGATGTCTAGTGGAACCAAAGCGTGTAGGGGTGAGTATTTCATACGTTCTTTTAGAGTTTGGAAATAGATATAATTTTGATAAAATTAATTGCGAGCTAAATATACTAAAACAAAGTAATTTTATAAAGCTTAGTATATTTTGACCTAAATTACTAAAGGTCATTATCGCAGAATCAAACGATAGTTTCATGCAAAATTCAAAGAGTTGGTCAAAACGAAAAATGCTTGGAAGAAAAATTTAAGAGCTTGAAAAACTATCCAAGATTTTTTTTATTTTCTTTGAAACACTCGAATTAAAGAATAAAGGTTGATAAAACAATATGTTGTTTCTACAATCTTATACATGTTTATATTTATTTTAACCGTTTCTCTACATACATATTTTTCTTTTCCGATATATATAGTCTACGTATATCCCCAGTCGTCGAAGAGCCTTTCGTACTGGGTCTATGCAGATTGCAAACATTTCTTATATTCCGTAATTATGCTAATTATGTAAATCTAAAAAGCGTAGTTGCTTTAGAGAAAACACAAACGAAAAAGCGCGACAAAACATGACATATTTACTTCCTTGTTATAACGTTGTTTTATTTGTAAATACTTCAGTATGAAAGCTAAGCTCACTTTATGTGTAAAATATACTCAAGGTTTACTTTCTTATGATAAAAAAAATATTTTTATAGGTATATTTCTATAGAGTCTGCTACGGCTCGACCAAATTGTTTGTTTTTTATGTTTGATTTTTTTGAAGGCCGTTTTTGTACCAAGTTGTTGATTCTTGTTTATTGCTCATACTGGAAATTCGAGCAATCGGCATAAGCCATAAGAGCAGAGCGAATTTGGCATATGTTTCGTAGGCTAGATATATAACGATAATTGCAGTGTATCAAACTTCAAAATATCTTACTAACAGACAATGATAGGAAATAATAAGAGAAGAATATTCCATGGAGAGGGATCCGGGGAACTCGCGCACCCTAACCGAAAGTTCTCCTAGGCAGTTTTTTCTTCTGTTCAGAGACTTTTACCTCCTGATCATATCCCCAGGCAGTCAAGGCGATCCTATCCCTCAACTACCTGAAACCTCCTGGAGCAGATTTCACATACCATATGTAACCTGTGTCACTCATAAATTGTATAAAAAATATTAAATTTAACACAGATTACGTTAAATTTATTATCCTCTATGCTAAATACAGGGAAAATGAACAGCCCATCATCTGCTGAAAAAGTAGGGAGAAATTCCATGAATGAAACATTTTTTAGGAAAAGTCTACAAATTTTTTTATAGATGCATGCAACAATGAGTGTTCACCAGAGCTCGCTGAGTGTGTTTCTATCGATGGTGTGTACCAGTGCTCTTGCAAGTATGGACTTGTCGGAACTGGTAATATTGTTGACCTGGAACAGTCTTGTTATGGTAGGTAACAACAGACTTTTTTATTTTGCATCCTCGACTAGCTATGATCCTTTGAAATGACATTTGTGCGTCTGTCTGTCTGCGACATATTTCCTCTAGAGTTGTTGTTTCAACTTTTATGTGATTTTACATGAAGTACTAATTATATGAGGGTATAAAAAAATGTCCGATTTTTTAACAAAATATTTTTTTGGCATTGGCCTGAAAATTCTTAAATAAGGTTATTTTGGTCTAAAATAAATAAAATGATAAAATAAACTTTTAAAATAAATTGTTTGCATAAAGTTACATGAATATAGAGTGAATATTTTAACCATAATCCCCACACTCTGGAAATTTCAATGCCGGAGACCCCTGAATTTCCGTTTGTGATAACATTTTGTAGAAGTTTAAAGTCTATCATTTCATTTTTTCATGACAGCCATATTCGAAAAAATTAGTTGAGGCCCCGGTTCCAAAAAAAAATTCAATTTCGGACGATAAATCACATTTCGGATTCTTGAAATATTTTATTATTCCAATTCTTCAGAAGTTCTTTTCAAAGTCAAAAAATAGTATTTCTGTAAACGATATTGGTAAATAGATGATTTTTTGTGATTGTCTTAAAAAAATCATTAAATTTGTTTTTAATTTTATATAAAGTTATAGGATCATATTTTTTACCCAACTTGTTACCTGCATAAAACTATGGTTTCTGCAGCATAGTCCCTTAAAAATCTCAAATTCGGTCAAAAATACAATTTTAACTTGCTTCAAAAAATTATCTGATTGCGCTAAATTTTGTATGAAGTTTAAATATCATATCTGAAAATTTGGATATGTTGGTTATGTATTAATTTTTATAAATAAATAAATAAAGGCCTCAATAAATTTTGGTTATAAAAATCACTATTATTCGAAAGGGTTGTAAATTGTAGACAGGGTACTTATTTACGAATTGGCAGTGTATATTCATAATATAACTACTTAAAAATTCATTTCAGAATACTAGATATTTGTAATTGTTTAGATCGTAGCCTTGGTTACCCGTGTGGTGAAAGATTTTGTCTCAACAACAATACGCTTGCTCACTGTGTAGAGAAAGGTGACGTTAAAGAATGTCATTGTCAACCAGACTTTCTGTTAGGTGATCCATATTTCAGCTCAGAAGATGAATGTAGACGTAAGTTCTTCTTCTTATTATTCTCTTACAGTTTTACATGCTAAAATCATATATTTTTTCGAACATCTGCAGTATAAATATCCTGAACTTATCACCTATTGGGAGAGAGTGCAAACCATCCCCAAGCAACCTGTGAAACTTTTTAGTTCACCTTGTTTAATAAGGTTTTTAAAAGTTTTATTATGTAATTCATCGAATAAGCCCCAAAAGAATATTTTTCAGGGGGAGGATTATAGGTTGTAAGGCCTTGTTTGTTTTCTACACATAATAAATATTACCTAAATTAATTATAACCCACTCCCTCGTGAATAAGCCCAGTCTCGAATTATGCCATTACCCTTAAAACTGGTTTTTGACAAAATCCCTCAGGGGATTATTCGGTTATTTACGAATCATGAGATTATGAGGCATACATGATTACACACACCCTATTCAAAAAATTTACTATCATCATAATGTTTAATCTGGGTACGCGTGTGCGCACATCATCATCCTCCATTCATGACAAGGCCTGGACATTACCTCTTGATCATGGTTTCAGATTACTAAAATGTTACAGGTTTTTCATATTATTTATTAAAATTCTGCAGTTTTATATTATTTAAAATTATTTTCAGCTAATTTCATTGATTGTGGAAACTACAGATGTTCTCTTAAAAATTCATACTGCGATCTCAACAATGAACAATCCGGTGACTATCTTGCCGATAGTGATAACCAATGCAAGTGTATGGAAGGCTTCTATGGCGACCCGCATGATTTGGATGTTGGATGTGAAGGTATGTACTGTTCTTCTTTTTTTCTTCTTCTTCTTTTTATACAGGTTGACGTCTTTTTCCATGCTTACATAGGTTTGACTTTCAAAATAGTATTGCATTTTGTTGGTTTCATCATATTTTCTTTGTATTATAGAAACAATATTATGAGAATCTCACTTTAACCCTAATAATACTGATCATTTAGAAATTGCCCGCAGTGTTTTGTGTCACTATTATTTTTTTTCGTTTTTAAAATTTGTTACTTGTTCTAAATTTTTTTGTAATTTTGGGACTGAAATTAACCCTTTTTTTTTCAATTTTATCGAAAATTATGCTATAAAAAATAATTTTTCTAATTTCACATGATGTTAGAGATCCATAGGGGCTTCTTTCAACCCATATGGCCACCTGACGAAAGTTCTTGTTTTTTCGGTTGGACCGAAAAACTTCATTTCGGGACCGAAATTAACATTTTTTCTTGAAAACAATGCTAGAAATTTCTTTGAAATTTTGCATGATGTTGGAGGTTCTTTAGGGGGCTTCTTTTGACCTACCGTAAATGATCGATTAAGCCCCCGGGGGCTTATTTGTCAAAATGGGTTTTGGGGGAGGGGGCTTATTCGGGAGGGGGTTAAACGGGAGGTGGGCTAATAAAATTACGCAAAATTCTAGTTTACAAAAAAATGAGTTTTTAAGTGAAAGTAGAGAAATTACTGTTGAATTAGGTGTTTTCAGGTATATTACAGAGGAATAATGCATCTAACTTGGAATAAAGCCCAAGTATATAAGTAACATTTCGTATGAAATTGCTTATTTTCGGAGTTATACGGTATATTGAAATTGTGAAACCGAATAAGCCCCCATGGGGGCTTATTCGGGAGTGGGGGCTTATTTGTCAAAAACAGTGCTATAAAATATTTTTAAATTTTGTGTGATGTTAGAGACCTGTAAGGGGCTTCTTTTGACCCATATGGGCACCTGTCGAAAATTGTCGTTTTTGGTTACCTTTTAAATGGAAAAAAAAAAACATTTTTGGACCCAAAATTATTTTTTTTCAATTTTCTTGAAAACGGTGCTATATATTTTTTTAATTTTGCATGATGGTTACAGGCCCATTGGGTGCTTATTTTGACCCATATGGGCACCTGTCGAAAATTATTGTTTTTGAGTACTGGGACCGAAAAAGTCAAAATAAATATATTTTTTTAAATTTCTTGTTTCTTTTAGAAATGGTAATTTTAGCATGTAAGGACCAATTTTAAAAAGGTTTCAGGCTCTGCAACTAGATCATAAAAATGTCCATTTTTGCATTTTGGCTTTTTCGTGTTTCCGGGAGTCCATTTGTCACTAGCGCTTGTTTTAAACGATTTTTTATCAGTATGAAGATATTAATATTTGGAATATTTTAAAAAATACGCGGTTAAGTTTTAATGTAAGCTCAACTTGTCAGAGCACTTAGGAATCCCTTTAAAGGATAATTAAGCCCTAGAAAAATATTTTTTTAAACTTCGTGTATCGATTCTACTTCTTATTTCAGAGCACCATGCAAATTTTTATAAGAATCGCATGTATAGTTCTCGAGATATGACCGTTCAAAGTATCGATACGGTCAGCGCCATGACAGTATAATTTTTCAAAGCGGACTGTAAAGAAAACATTACTTGTGACGTCATATGTGCCCTTTCTATATTTGATTCTATAGTAAAATACGGGAAAGTTATTCTGTTTCATAATTTTCTTTTACAATTTATTTCAATAGGTTATAAAAACATTAGGGTATCTATTTATAATTCTCCCCTAAGGGTAATTAGTATATATTTGGAATGTTAACTAGTGTAATTAACGTTTATAAAAACAATAGTTTCGTAAGTAAAGAAAAAATGTTTTATGGCAATTAAATAGTTTTAAATTTACTATTTTTTTTTGTTTAGTTGTATTTAAAAATACTTTTTATATTTTATATTTATTTATATAATAATAAATCATCCCAATGAGTTAGAATATAACATTTACCCTGAATTTATTAAATACAACTATTTCTATTTCTACGCCTTTGAATAGCTGAGGCACATCTGACGTCACGATCTAATATTAATATGTGTTAAATCAGAGAAAATGGCGGCGACCGTAGGTGATTTTCTTTAGCTAATTTGAAGGTGTTAATCGGCGTTTTAGGATCTGAAATTTTGCACGTATTCATGAAATAGTCAAAATATCATCTGAAGACAATAATTTTTTTCTAGGGCTTAATTATCCCTTAACAGTATTTAACTCGCCTAAATGCTGTTTAAATATTTTGAAAATATAAAAAGTCGAAAAAAATACCCGTCATATTTTTTCTACAAAGTCTTGATAAGTACTACTTATGTTACTGTCCAACTCTCTTTATCAGTGTGTAATTTCTTTTTATAGGCTATAGTATTCTCCAAAATGGTAAGATGCCAACATTTTTGGATCCGGATTTTGTAGAAAAGATGTTCTTTGGATCGGTAACAAATTCCAATGAAGATAGATGCATAACCATGATGAAAAAAGGCCTATCTACATTGGGAATTATACAGGTAAATGGAATTTTTAAGACAATTTGTGAAAGTTATTTCTTAGTTCCAATATCTTCTCGCACCTCTGGATAAACGATATATATGTTTAACATCAATAGGAAAACAAATTAGTGGCACTAATGTTTCTCTCTTAAATCTCTAATTTTTTGCTTTAAAAATTGTAGCTTCTCTTTTATAACAAAATTTCACAGTTATGAATTGTCATCGCCCTAGCCAAGAATTGTCCAAATGAAAGAGTATACAATTTGAATTATCATTGCGACAAAAATACAGAACTGATGTTGTAATCTTATTAAATTGATATACAAACGGTAAAGCATTTTCCACGACTTTAGATTCTTATTCCGTTTTTCCCACCTGCGATACGACCTGCTGAATATGAATTTTTCCAACATATCTAATAAAATATAGTACTTTGACCCCAGAATTTTCCTAAGGGCAAAGAGATTCCATGGTAAAATAAAACTTATTTTGAGATTACTTCTCGTGAGCTTGCAGAAAACCCAAACTCAACTATGGGATCTTATTTCTCTTAAGAATTAGAGGGTCAAAGTTAGCAATAATTTTGTTGTTGGGCGGTCGTGTGCTGTGACCACAGGCAAAAATATACTGTGATTTTTTTTATACATGAGTACCCTGACACCCAGACTTGTTCGAACTACACTTTACCATTAGATCCCTTTGTCTGAAAATGGCTGGCGCTTTCGGGAATTTTGAGTCGGTCACTATTGCAAAAGTGTCTTTTCTCTCTGATTCTTACAGATTTAAATAATTAATATTTTTACTATATACTATATTGACTATATTTTTTTTACAGATTGGTGTCGCTTGTTCAATTTTTACTAAACTCTTTCAGCCAAGTAGCAAAAGACTGAATTTTAAGCTGCTTAATTTCCTAATTACACCCTTGTTTTCTGAAAAGGGGTGCAATAGACGCAATAAAGAAAATGTGATTTTTTCACACTATACAAAATACCTGAGAGAAGTTGAAGGTTAGTTATATTAAAATATTATTATTTGAATACAAATAATGGCTCATTTGGCTCCCATAGTCAGACTCCTATAAAATTATCTTTGTTTGCTCGTCCAAGACTTTTTCTCAGTAGACAATAATTATTTTTTCTTATTTCTATAATCAAGACAGAGCCAATGAAATCACTCATGGCCGTTCGTTTGTCTATCCGGTCACTTTTCTCCAAAACTGTTCAATACTTTTTTCTGAAATTTTCAGTGAAGTCATTTATTTGGTGCTATGGCGAAAACACTAACAGGCTCAGATTTCTGAAAAAATCTCGTTTTTTGGTACTGGGCCCAAAATTGTTAAACGGGTTTTCGGGCACGTTTGTGATTTTTTCTCGAAATCTGTTCTTTAGTTTTTTAAGAAATAATTGCTTGCAGTTTGCATTTAGGACCATAGAGGAATTTTGACCTATATGACCACGCCCTAAACAAGTAAAAAATGAGATTACCTCACTTTTCTCAAGATAATATGTTCTGATATCACTTAAATATTGTTTAATAAAAAATATTATTTCTATTGGTTTTAGCATGTAAAAAATCTTGAACAGTTTTTGCAGGGGGCTTAAATTCGCTTAAAACAGGGTTTTGTGGCCTAAAATCAACATTTTTTTAATTTTTCTCGAAATAATATGATGAAATTAATAAATTGATGAAATTAATATATATATATATATATATCTAATTGTGTTTTAACATGTATTACCAAGCCATAGGAATTTCATTTTGGATTTTTACTGTTTCATATTCCCGCTTGTATTGCGCTTGTTTCTTGTGAAGTCATTAGGTAATAAGGGTAGAAAAGTGACCATTTTATATTATTCAAATATGCCCAAAAAAGCATATTTTGAACCTAACCTCAACACTTTTGAATTTTTTATTTGAAACCCGTCTATTACTTTTTTTTGTTATTTTGGATATTGTTTGTGGGCTATTATAAAGAAAACTCTTTTATTTCGTTTATGTGACTAAATTTGTTCTTTTTTTTTTAATTTTTTACCTTTTCTCAAGAAATATTGCTTTAATTGTAATAACATTTTGTATGAAGTTTCGAAATATAAGAGCGCATATTTTGAAGCAAGATGACACTATTTTCCTCCCCAGTTTCATCATGATCTCTAACAGTTGCAGTAGGAATATATGAAAAAATATATATTTATGATTACACTTTAGTCCGCTATGGCGCCTCATATATAATATTTAAATATATTTTGAAAACATAGTTTTTTTAAAAAAATAATGTCTAATAAGTCTTCTAATTTTTAAAATTGTTTATTACATACATTCTCGAAAATAAAGCCATTTACGAGATTGGGTAAATTGCAGCACAATTTAGTACGGCGAATTGCCTGTTTTTGAATACTACGTCAATTTTAATTTGATAGTCTATATATTTTTCCGAATATATATTTTTTAAATTAAAAATGAAATTACCAAATAATTGTTCAATCCACGGGATAATGAATATTGATATTATTATATATTTTATTGTTGTCTAAGTTATCTTTTGAATACAGATATTGGTTTTAACTTTGTATTTTGTGAATTATCCGTTGAAAAATTTACCTTTAGGTTACGAAAGTTATAACAGGCCAGGGCTCAAATTATTAAAAAAAAAAAAGATTTCTTCTAAAAAAGTGTAATCTATTTTAATTATGTATTCCTAGCTTAATGTTTAGATAAATCAATACGCCAATTATCCTAAATTTACTATTTTTATTGTCGTATTGATTCATCTAAACATTAATATTAACTCGTACTTAAAGTGATGAATATAAAAAAGAAAAATCATAGTTCGTTTTCAATAATCTTAAGAAAAATATAAAAAATTATAAAAAATGATACATACTATTTTTAGATTCCTAATGGAGTTCGGAAATAACGACATACGCCCAACAAAACAACACTGGCGGTCATCGTAGTTTAGGAAATTTCACGCCATTTGAAGCATTCTTTGGGCGAAAGCCAACCTTACAAACAACTCCATTGATTTTCAACAATCGAAGTGATTCTCCAGAAGAAATTACCAATTGGATTGAAAACGTTTAAAGTATAAAATAAAATGGCCA
>JAUOBW010290316.1:0-10459 GCA_032360285.1 Lepidozona retiporosa | reverse complement strand
GCGCGTGTGTGCATATAAAATTACAAATAATAAAAAGAGCCTAATGGTAGCGTAATTTCGATTTCGAATTCGATTTCGAAAAGTCATTATACTCCGTGGTGAGCTAGCATTTTTTTTTCATTCATGTTTTATATAGTTAGTGATGTTAGTAGGATATTAACTAATATATTCTTATATTTGGCTTGCCAACAGGCAGCACGCCTGCTTGCGCAAACCTTTAGATTAAAATTTATTTATGTTTTTCAAAAATATTTTACGAGCCTTTAGGGGAGTTAAATATCGTTAAGAAAAACATAAAAAACATAAAAAACGAAAAAATTTCATTGATAACTAGTTTATCATTAGGTTTTCGTTTTAAATTGTTTTATTCTTTAACAAATAAAACTTTCCTAACCACTAATATTGATGGTGGTGATGCAGTGACCAGAGAGACAAATCTTAAATTGCAATATTTGCACTCTCAACCAATCAGAATCATGTATTTCAATGTTTAGCCAATCAAAAATAATATTGAGTTTTTGCACTCAAAATATGGAATATATTTCTTGTCATAAAGCTATAAAACTCGATATATATTTGTAAGCTAGTGATAAGAACAAATTTTAGCCATAACTTTGAAAAACAATAAAACACGCCGAGACTCAGCCAAAATTTGCATGTTCTTACAAAAAAGTTTATATCGAAGTATATCGAATTCATGAAATCTAACAAATATTTACTTACCACTCGTTATAGGTTTTGTTACTTATTTTTAACAAACTATAAAAAAATTAATTTATGTTTCAGAAGGCAGATGTTTTTAATCTTTTTTTCACAAAACCCTCGATAATTATTGTTACTTTAAGCCCTCTAACATCAAAGGAGACTGGAGACTAAGTACTAATTTAGCCTGTATAATGCTTTGCGCGAATTTACGCTTAATGCAATTTTATACACAATATTATAGACTATATGATAGACACGATTATTATAATAAGAAATATCACATGCTTTTTGTTTTGAAAACAATATTATAAAATAAAAACATATATTTTAAATGGAAATAAATTTTAAATAGCGAACTTTTTTATCCACATATATAAATAACAAACCTACTATGCATATATAATATCTTGTTTTTTAATATATATATATTAATCTGATTTCATTAAAAAATAAACGCCATATGTCCCTGATATTATGTTAAGCATATTTACAAATATAATAAAATCTATTATCTAGCCTTCAATATCGATTCTAAATGAGATAAGGAGTGTCAACTATCGTTTTTTAGCGATCCATCTTTAAAATTCGAAATAGTTGGAATTATTATAACACAATGCTTGTTGTAACCATAAAAATGGGTGGGCGGCATTGTAATGGGTGGGCGGCATTGTAGCCTTTTTATCTGATCTGATAATTGAATATATATACTTATTTTTATATTGAACATGAATTGTATTTTTTTCAAAGATAAAAAGCATGCCTGATAAAGGTTCAAAAGGAATTTTTCTAAAAGCTAAAAGCTAAAGCTTATTCCTTTTTCTATTTTTTCTTTCTTAGAGTTGAGTTATATATAAATTTAAATAAAAAAAAAACATTATTTCTATTATATTTCGTGGCGAATTTTTAATAGTTAAATAATATAATTCCAATTCTAAAAAACGTATAAAAACATTACTGGGTACTTTTCTACTGACGCAATCATCGAAATGTTGGTATTATTAACTGTGTTTGACGTACAAAAGCATTACTGGGTACTTTTATACTGACGCAATCATCGAAATGTTGGTATTATATTAACTGTGTTTGACGTACAAAAACACAAGTAAACAAAATATAACTATGGTAACAGTTTTAGCTTATTGCTCAGTAAAATGTGTTTTACTAATGTGTCAGGGCATACACGGGTTTTTGAGGTGGTGGGGAGGCTCATTCGACATTAAATTCTATTCCCCTCCCCGTCCTCTTCCTTCGATTCTCTTCCCCTGCCTCCGATCCTGTTTGTACTTCCTTACTCCGCCTTCCTAAGACCTTATCAGGAACGGCCACTAAAGTTGGCTGAGTCAGAAATTTATTTTTAATTTTAGTTAACTATCTAGATTTGGCTATAACCGTTAGTTCGGGAGGTGCAATGAATTTCAAGACTATATGGTATTTATGATTTATAGTTTCAAATATATATTTTTGTAAAAATCAAAATAGAATCCTATAAGAAAATTGTTATCTTTGAAAAATCGTTCCTCACTCGTCGTGTCGTATATGTTAATGTCATTAAACATGAATTGCATTTCGCGAGGATTTATTTTGGCGAATGCCACATTTTAAAACATATGGCGATGATTTATTTTCGCGAAATTTCTAAAACATCGCGAGAATTAATCCCCGCAAAAATTAATCCTATTAAAGTATATTAATTTCCGAACTTTATGATGGCAATTTCTTTCTGAAAGCATCATATTAGATTCTTATCATCACAGAAAATTCAATTTTATTTACCCAACCATGCTCATGACGTCATTCTATTATGGCATGTCAGCACAATATTTAAATCAATATTTTTGACAGATAATATCCTCGAATAAAAAAATGTTAAGTTTTAAGGTGTCAGCATTATAGGTTTGGGGATATTACGGTTTAAATAAGTGTAGGCCTACTTAAATTAACATAGACAAGATAGATACAGTAGCTAGATGTAAAAAGTTTCAGGGGATTTCCAGTAGAAAAAGAAAGTTCCAGGAGATTGCCCGAAATTCAAGGAGCACTGAATCTCTAGGAACTCAAATGAATAGGCTATTCCATATTACATGGTGGTGGACGACAGATTTTAAAAATAGTTTTTACCCCTGGAAATTTGTTTCGATCTCATTGAAATTTGATTTTCAGTCCTGGTCGTGAGAGGTGCATGACTGCGAATGCGTGCCTCTATACTTACCTAGAATTATTCCTAGACGCGCAATGTAATTTCATACGAAATGTTACTTATTTTTCTTTCAATATTGTCATAAATATGCCCTTATACGTATACGTGGGCTTTATCCCAATTTAGGTGCATTATTCCTCTGTAATATACCTCAAAACACCTAATCAAACCGTGAGCCGTCTACTTTTACTTAAAAAGTCATATAAATCACAAATGGATACATTATTATTTACAAATAATGAGGCTTATTCGTGGGGGGTTATATTTGGAAGGAAGATTTCGTTAGTAAATTGGGGTGCTAATTTTCGGGAGGAGGCGTATAAGCGGGAGCTTAGCGGGAGCTTATTTCTCGAATTATACAGTATATAGAAACATTTAAGTAATTCTATTATGTAGTTTGTAAAAACTTTCAGTAAGTTTTCTACTCTGACTCTCTAAATCGTAAATACTTTGAACATATGCAGCTAAAACAAGTAAATGTTATAGTCCTGTATCTTCCTGTTTTGAGCTGGTCGTCCAGAGGGACGACTCAAGTTTTATTATTTGGTTGGTCGTCCTCGGAGAGAAATGGGTCTCCCTACAAAGATAACATTTAGTTAAAAAATCGTAACTATTAATAGTCTAATAAAATAAAATAAGATCATATTTTTGTTAAATTTGTATTTACGTACAAAGACTGGGAAAGTTGTAAATATAACTTTTAGTCGCCCTTAGCAAAAAAATATTATTTTTCAAGAATCCTTTTTAATTAGACCCATGACGAAGCCGAGAAAGGTCCTATGAAAGCACCCTTTCCGCTCGTTCGTCCTTCCGATAATTTTTCTCAAGAATCGTGCATTAGTTTTTTCTGAAATTTTGCATAAGATCATAGGGTCTAAATTTGGCGGAAAACGGGGGTATTGGGTCTAAAATCTACGTTTTTGGATTTTTCTTGAAATTCGTTTATTAATTTTTTTTAAGTTTTGCATGAGGCATCATTAATTATTTTTGTTAATTATGGAAGTTAAGTTAGGGGACTATAGAGAGAAACTTTCGACCCACGTGGTCACCCACCATTTTTCAGTACTAGGCCTAGCTTTTCCATAAAAACAGGGTTTTTACGCCTAAAATCAACATGTTTGAATTTTTCTAGAAATTTGTTGATTATTTTTTTTAAATTGGAGGACCGGCTAGAAGATTTTGCATGATGGTTAGAGGCGCATAGGGGACTTCTTTTCACCTATATAGACATCTGTCAAAAATTCATTAGGATACTAGGACCCAAAAAATCGAAAGAATTAAATTTTTGACCGAAAATAAAATTTTTATATTCTTTCGAAAACGTTGCTGTACATTTTGCGCGTTGTTAGAGGCCCACATAGGGCTTCTTATGACCCATATAGGGCTTCTTATGACCCATATAGGGCTTCTTATGACCCATATGGGCACAATTCGAAATTTCTCGTTTATTATTACTGAGATCGAAAAAATGCAATTTTTTGGCCAAACTCTTGCTTAGGGGCATGGGGCCTATTTAGGACCCCTTTGATGTAAAAGTATTGGACGGTTCTCTAGATATTGAAGTTGCGCGTTTAGTTCCAGGTCCCTAAGTGTTTTCACTTTTCTAGCCATGTGGTCATTTCAAAATGTCGTTTTTTCACGAAATTTGAACCAAATGCAGCATACATTACTTTTAATATCTGGTACAAATTTTATTTAAAAACGGCATTCGGAAATAGTGGTATATGACAGCAAACGCGAAAACGCTTAGGGGGCTGGAACTAGTCAACCGCGCAATATTCTTCGAAATTATTTTTGCAAAATATTCCAAATATTAATATTTACATACTGACCAAAAATCATTTAAAACAACACAATGCTGTTCAAATTATAGACGAAAGAGTGATCTTAAAAATAGGGACTGTGATGTCATAATTTCCAAAATTATGTCTACATTTACCCTGGAAATTTAAAACTTTGATGTCTGGATAAGCGTTCGAGATTTTTATATATTGGTTTAATTAATTTTCAAATTTTAAAACATTTAAATTTGTGTTTCTAAGGGTCCCCCATTTGGAATCATCTCATGAAAGATTCTGACCCCCTGAAACCAAAAATCACCCCCTAGGCCATTTACCTCAATGATTTATGTTTCCAAATGGTAAAACCATAGAAAAATGACTGGCAGCCCCCCCATAAGTGGTACCTAACTCCAATATTACCTGGACTAATTGTTAAAAATGTCAGCATTTGTTTCATTAGGAAAAAAAGAGCAATCACCTGCTGGGTTGCTGGGGCTATATCAGTCCAGCGGTTGGTAGTATATATCAGTCGGTTTTTAGTAATTTAGGAAGTTACGCGTGTTCGCAAGCTTATGTGATGTGTTTAATATTACATATATATTTTTTTAGATCTAAAATGTGCTGCAATATGTAGCTGTAGGAGAATGTTAACAACATCTTTATTAAAAATGTTGGGGTTTCGAGCATCCTGAAAATATCGAATCCTGGCGCTAAAGACTAGATGTTGTTGTGGTGGTTCGTTCAAAGGAGCTGCTGAATGCCGTCGTCTACATGTACCGTATTTATGTGAAAGAGCGCCCGGCATAAATGAGCTCCCCCTTGAGGAGTTTTGATTTAACTTATCCATCCTCATTGGATAGCACGATGTTTATGTGTTCAATGGGTAATTTTTTAGATCTTCGAAAATGTGGTGCCCCCCTCCATAAAATTTGTATTTCTTAATGAATCCTTCTGAAATTTTGCATGGTTATACCCTTGCCTATTGTGCATCATTTAGCAAAAAAAATAAATTTTCAGGGTCCGAAAATTTTGCTGACGTCAGCATTTTTTCAAACAATATTTTGTTTTAATCGAAAATTTGTTGTTTTTGGAAAATATTTTAATTTAGCAACTAATATGACTCAAATTACCCAAATAGATTGTTTTTCTACCTATTCGTAATGCAAAGACTTGTTATATATATAAAACAACCATAGAAAGTTAGCTGACGTCAAAAACCCTAAAAATTAACCTTTTTTTACATCTAGGATAGTTAAAATTTTGCTAGATCATGTCGACAAATGTGACGTCACCGGACGCCATTGCTAATTTGAAAAAAAGTTTTTTTTTGCAAAATGTTGCTAATAGATATTTAGGAAAAGTCAGAAAATTTCAGACCAATTGGGGAATTATTTTTAGAGATATCGAAAAAAACAAGGAAGGGCATCGCGTGCCCCCCATACCTAGTAGGGTTAATAACAGGGGTGCAGAAGAAAAGAGGTATTTTTGAATATTCCTGATTTTAGGCTTGTGGGAAAATTATGTATGAAATTTGCATATGTTTTCGAAACTTATTATGATATATCAATTTTATATCAGTAATTATATTAGTAATTATAAATACATACTTTTTACGGACAGCTTTACTTAGAGATCTGTGGTAGAAATCTAAACGGCCCTCTCCTAGATCTCCACAAGGACGTAACAACGATTTCAGATTACGATATATAATAGCCCATTCTCTGGCTGGTAGAAACTTCACTTGTTTGCCACGTGTTCGCTTTTCCTTTTCTAAATAAAATATCAAACAGTTATGTTAGGTAAGAGCAACTTCACAAGATTAATTAATCAAGTTTTTTATCTCTATACATAATTGACATAAAATTACAAAAGCAGTCACTTTACCGCAAAAAAAATAATTGAAAAGATGAATCACTATTGATTTCAATTTTCATTCGTAAAATCTCAAGTAGGTGCTTTATTTTTATGTTTGGTATGCTGCCTACTTGATATGGCAAACACAATAAAAATTACATGTTTTTTACATATATAAACTTGGTGAATCGCCAAATCTACTGAGGATCGTCCGTAACTACACGGACAGGTAGGGCTCAAACTCGTTACCAAGGTTTGCGTCTTGTGTTACGAGGTCAGCACCCAATCCACGAAGATATGACGTTGTTAGAATATGTTAATTTTATATCTTCTGTTTGGTGTCTTTTGTAGTGTTAACATTCCACTTAAGATTTTGCAATTTCAGTAAATTTGCGAATAATACTGTGTTGAATTAGTTAAACACAATTTTCCTAATATTTTAAATGTAATTTCATACTTACTCTTATCTGCATCATCGTTTTCATGTATTTTGTATGCATTATCAGTTAGCTTATGGAACTGTTCACTGAGTAACTCTACTTCAGTTTTGCCTGTATCCAAAGGATCCATAGCTTGTGTCAACTGTTCTGTTTTAGTCTCTATAATTTCATCGTCGCCCTAAAAATATTCAACCATATCACAAATCAACCACATATCAACATGGTTTTAATTATGAAGATAATTATGGACTGAATTTAATATAATAATAATATATAATAATCACTCTGGAATAAGCCTCCATGAAAATAAGCCCTCAGTAAAGAAGATGTAATATTTACCACAAAGAAATAATTTTATTAAGATAAATATAAATGCAATGGTGTATTCAGTTTACGACAGCGTCCATAATCAAGCTAAAAATAAAGTACTAGAAGCTGTTTGAAGAAGTAATATAACAATAAGTAAATATATCAAAGATTTTTCGAATTTTAAATGTCCAATACAAACTTTACATTACTGGCACAAATTTGTGTTGTCCCGAACATGTGTGTGAGGCTTTGAATCCTTATTTGCAGCCGCAAAATCCACTTGAATAATAGTATAACATTTGTTAAATTTGTCTCATTTGAAAGAGTTGAATTGCTTAAATTGCAAATATTTTTCATTGAAGCGGGTAAGGGACTCTCAAATTATAATATAGAATAAATTTAAGTAATAAAATAAAATCATACTAAACCTCAAAAAATAAGAAAGACCCAGTCCTTACCAGTAGGTTTTATATTTGCTATGGTGGGGACCCAAATGTATCGTAATTTTGTAACTTTTTGTTTATTTAATTATAAAAAAAATCTTTAATATTTTTTCATGAAATAAAGCTGGATATCTGCTTGTTTTAATAACAACTTATCTTGTGAAAAAATATTACTTACATTATCTTATTTTTCCAACAAAGGTCAAAATCTGCCTTTTTACCCCAAAATATTGATACCATAATGTTATATATGTTAGGAGACATTCTCAATTGAATAATAAACGTACAACAATGATTTGCCGAAAGTTTAATGAAGTTCCATGAAGTAGAACAGGAGAAATAAGTTATTTTTGATTTCTTCAGCGAAAACAGTGGCCATTTTATATGTTGTTATTCTCTAAAGGTCCGGGATTGAAAAGCCTGCAGCCGATGTTTTCTTTATCAACATTTTAGAGCGAATCTGATAATCAATCTGATGATCTTCAGTCTAGTTTTTGCTTTGTTTTGCCGTATATCACGATCTTAGCACATGCGAACAGCAATTTCTTTATTTACTGGGATCGGTCTAAGAGATCCACCGTGGAATCCCGGTATATTATGGGGCCGGGCGTTCAGGGTTAACTTGTTAACTTACCTCCACATATGGTGGACATTCAATGTTTTTTGAGTCACCAAGAAGAGCAAGTAATTCTGTCTCTAGGAGACCATGACGAGAGACTTCCAACAAACATAGTGTAGCTTTCATCAACAAACCACCTGATTCTGATTCAAATCTAGTGAAGACATCCATCTCAAGGCTAAAAATAATATGTTTCATAGTTTGTAGATGGCATTTCAACCAAATGTCAAAATCTTTACCCCCTTAACAAGTAAAGATTTACTGGACCTCCAGATTTTATAATAAAAATATAATCTTAAATATAAATAACAAGTTTTACCATTTTAGGGGTCTGGGTCTAGAAAACGAAAATCTTCAATAGGTGGTCAAATAAATAGCTTCAATAAACCTTATATTTCAAATGAAATTTTAGAATTTAATGAACGGTTTTGGAGAAACTTAATGAAACTTAATGAATGAACTTAATGAACGGTTTTGGAGACTTAGATTATATGACCTTCGTCGGCTTTGCCGGTGGTCCATAAAGGAGGTTATGAGAGTGTGGGATGTTCAACTAACTGATTGTCAATTCATTTAAAATCTTGATGACCATTGGCGTATACATCCATTTTATAAACAAACATTTTTTTACTTGATGAGCAACCTGGATATGACGTGCGGCCAAGCCTAATTGTTAGATTACATAAATTCAGCAAGCTTCACTGTTTTCCCTTGATAATAATGGTTTGACAATTACTTTTTTTTAGTCAGGAGGCAATATATCCTTAAAGACACTCTCAATATACTTTAACATCAAAGACAAATACATAGACTATAACTTTAGAAATATTGAAAAGGTGAGTTTGGTTATTATCATTTAATTAGGAACCGCATATATAAAAAAAGGGTTTTCGTCAGATGCTTATAAATAGGTCAAAATTAGGCCCTATGAGACTCAAACATCTTTAGTACAATTTTGAGAAAATTTTAAAAAATGTTATTTTAATGAAGTTTTTCAGTTCCTAGCAACAAATGCCCAAACGGGTCAAAAGAAACACCATAGTTAGTCTCCAGCATCAGGTAAAATCGAAAAAAAATATAGCACCTTTTCAAGAAAAACAGTAATTTTGTTAAAAATGGTTTTTCGGACACAGTACTGTAAATCCAGAAATTTCAACAGGTGGTCATACAAAATAAGCTGTGATATTTTTGTTAACATTTTTTTACGAAAGTCAAAATTTCAAAATAAACAATGACTAAAAACATTGTATGTGCACAAGAATTCATTCACCATTTTAACAAACTGTACTGTGTTTATTAGTTTTCACTATAACCACTTATATCAATTGACCCGGTTTTCAGAATTTCAATAATAACATAACTTATATCTAAACATAGAAACTACAAATTTTAAAAACATTCAAAAACTAAATAAAAACAAAAATTAAATTATAATAAAAACAGTAACTGACAATTAGAATATTCTAACACTGGTAATTAAATCATGCAAAATTTAAAATAAAAATGTATAGCATTGTTTTTGAGAAAATGTATTTTTTCGATTTTTTGGGTCACAGTACTCAAAGACAAGGATTTTCTACAGGTTGGTGAAAAAAAGACCATTATGGGACTCCAACATAAAAATTTAAACAAAATTATAGCACTGTTATTAAAAAAAGTGAATAAAATGTAATTTTAGGTTTATTTTTTTCGATTTTTGGGTCCCAGTACTCAAAAACGAGAATTTTTCACAAGTGCCCATATCGGTCAAAAGTCTATGGCCTCTAACATCATGCAAAATTTAAAAAAAAAAGTAATGAAAAGCTTTTGAGAAAAATTCAATATCCTTGAAAAAAACTTTTAAAAATGTTTTTTTTCAACTTTTTTAAATTTTTTTCAAAATCTGTTTATTCATTTCTTTTATTCTGCATGAAACTACAGGAAGACAGAGGGCAACTTTTGAGCCATATTACCACCTGCCGAAAATTCTCCTTTTTCGGTACTGGGCCTTTATGGGCACCTGTCAAACTTCTCATTTATGAGTACTGGGCTCCCAAAAATGGAAAAAATAAATTTATTTTAACCGATAATAACATTTTTTAAATTTTTTCGAAACGGTGTAATAATTTTTT
>JAUOBW010290205.1:0-10459 GCA_032360285.1 Lepidozona retiporosa | reverse complement strand
AAGGTTAAAAATGCCTTTTTTGCCGATTTTTTGGTACAAATTGGTGACGTCATCAAAATTGACGTCAAATTTCAGTAATACACCAGAAAAAAAAGCAGTATTAATAGGCTTAAAAACAACCAACGCATATATAAGGATCGGTCTGGTGGCACCAAATATTCCTGTCATTCATTTAGTAAACAAAACAGTAGTTAAACCAATCGTATCTAAATTTGCCAATTAAACAATTTATACTTTTAAAAGAACCAATTAAAATCATATAGCTAATATTAATATGGAATGAAATTTTTAAACAAAAGAAACTTATGTAACTAAAATAAATAATAGGGGAAAGGATATTTTGAGTTGACCTTATGTAAGCGTTGGTTATCTTTAAATACAAATATGATGATTTACAAGAGGTGATTTACATACAAATATGTACAAGAAAAATAGCGCAACTAAGCAAAGTTTATCTTGTGCTAAATTATTTACTTTAAATCTGTTAAGTTTCTGGTTGAGTATACAGCTCTGTTTAGCTATTATCTATTAAAATACCAATGTATTTCACAATCTTTCATATATTTTAATTGGAAATTATATTTTATATTTTCCTTTATTCAGCTCTATGCAATAAAATCATTGGTTTACTAATTTGAATTAACTTTATTTTTAAGATCCAGGGGCGACCCTTCGATTCATGAAATAAATATTTTGCGGGCAATGAGGACAGACAACCCCTCACCACAATTCATAACAGCATTAAAAGTTTTTCTGTTCTACTTGATGTTCATATGCACTTAAATGGGTCAAACAATGTGAGGAAAACGTGATAGAATAATCCGTCACGAGCTCTGGGACTAATGTGGAATGCTATATTGATAAATTTCCGTGTAATGGAATAAAATCGTTCTAAAAATGCCGAACAAATTTACAAACTCAAATGCAGCAAATAAGATAATATTCGATTTATTTTAATGGTCTAGTGGTATGATTCTCGCTTTGGGTGGGAGAGGCCCCGGGTTCAAATCCAGGTTGAGCCCTTTTTTCCAGTATTGATGTTTATGATTACCCGTGAATTTGGGTTTCATATTTTATTCTCTTGTTATGTTATTCAAAGATCTATAATGAGATTTTTACATAATGTATATATTTGTGTGGTTTGTTGGAGCCCAATCTTTAATTTATTGAGAAGATAATCAGAATATTAAAGATATATTTATACATTCCTTGTTTGTCAAATTAAATTAATAAGCATAACTATTATTAAATATATATTTCCAGAAATATGGTGTAAAAATAATGACAATTCATTCTGTGAAAAGCATGATAATTGGTATGGAAGTCCACCTGCACTATAAGAATTAATATCATCTCAGATCCATTTTCTGACAAAGGAAGTATATTTTGTAGACCAGATCTTGTATTTTGCAGACGAGATTATTAGTTTGCTAAGTTAATATTTAAATCTTACTATAATGATACAAATGGTTTAAACAGCATGGGAAGTAACATTTTTATAAATTATATTTATTATTTCACTTAAAATATCTACTCTACGGAGAAATATTTATATTTTATCGATCAGAAATTTAGTTTTCCAGATACGATAAGACAAGACCATTACCTGATTACCTGCAGACAAAATAAAAAATATTGACTACGCAGTCATGACTAAGTTATAATATGTTGTAAAATATGATTCTCAGTAAAGGTTTAACAACAATTTATTTAATTGGAGAAATTTAAAAATAATTTGATAATTTTATTAGAACATTTCAAAAGTTTTAATAGCTGAATTATATATTTGCAAGCTACATTATTATTTTCAGAACTATTCTGTCTTTTGTAGTCCAGAATTGAAGTTTTCAGACAAGAATTATATTTTACAGACCGAACATATTAAATAACAAGATACTAAATAAATGTGTGAACTTCTTAATTGTAGTGATGATAATATAATTGTTTGCTGCCGTTGGTATGTTGCGATTCCAGTTTATTATTACTCCATTATATGAATTTGTGTTTTTTGAGGAGTATATTTTTCCTTATCTCTCTCGTTAATAAGAACACCTAGTCGAAAACATACTCTTTGTAACCTCAGATATACAGTTATTTGATATTCTCCAAATTAGTTTTCCTGATGCCTATTTAATATTAGAGTCGATAGGGAAAATGTTCTTATTTTTATGTATAAACGTTAATTTGGTGGTTCCTTTCTAAGAACGTTCGTTAATAGCCCCATCTTGTATTTTACGTATTTCTTGAAGGTTACAGTGGGAAGTTTTGTATGGTCTGCAAAAATTAAAGCTGTTGAAGATAGCATATCAGGTAAATCGTTTATGTATACAAGGAACATACTTGGACCTTGTGGTATTCCGCTTGACTTAATCCCCCAATTAATTCCATCGACAAAAACACGCTATCTCCTGTTTGTTAGAAAATATTTTCGATTATAACGTTTTCTCTCTAATTCCGTAGGCTTTTAGCTTAATTAATATTCTTGAATGTGGCACAGTGTCAAATGCTTTATAGAAATCGAGGTATGCATTATCAATATTTACCCATTGATTCAGTCCAATCATATAAGCTTTTAATAAGTTTAGCATACAAGATCGTTTAGGTACAAATCCAAATTGATAACTACTAAGAAGATTATGTTAAAAAAAATGTGTATTTATTTGATCTCTACAAATTAAATCAAAGAGTTTGGTGGTGCTGTATGTTAGTAAAATTGGGCGATCATTTTCTGTTCGTATTATTTATGCCATAGAGGTAATGTCTGGTTTGCATAATGCAGATGGACTTTAATAAATGTCAGCGAGAACATCTGATTTTAAAATTAACTACATGTTTTCAACTTTGTGTTGTGACAAGGCTTGTGTAAATCACTTAATGAATTCCAATATTTTGGATATAATAGAGTACACCCTTTTTCCCATAGCATGGCCCGTTTTGCTCATTCAAATACTTGACATAGGGTCTAATATTTTACATAAAACAAATCCAAAATGTTCAAAATTTGGATGACGTCAGCATTTTTTGTCTAAAAATCAGCAAATTTACTAAAATCACTCTTAGTCCGTCATTTCTTGACAAAAAACGCTCAAAATTTGCACAATTTAAGATGAATATAGTTATTTCAACTTATTAATGTTATAATTGTTTGTATTTCAGCGGTAAATTTTGATGACATCAGCATTTGACGTGATATTTTATAATTCAGCACAAATCGTAAATGTTTGAATGTTTTTTTCTGAAAATACTTTAGTCAAATGATGAAATTTAGGTCCAAAAATGGTCCATTTGATGTCCAAAAACGCTTTTTTAGGCTGAACGATTGTCTAGAAACATTTTAGAACCAGTTTTTTTTCAAAAATGTTTGACGTCATTTTGACGTAATTTTTCGAAAATATGACGTCATTAATTTGTATTTATGATATAAGTCTAATTATATGCAAAATATCATTAAAAATTAAAAAATAGATTTCTGACACCTGTCGGAAAAATCACTGTCACGTCAAAATATGACGTCTAATAATTTTTTTTTATAGAAAATGATTCCTCTATAAATTTTAGGAAAAGTCACTAAATTTCAGCTCAATCGACCAAAGCGTTCTGGAGATATCATTTCATTTACACATGGGGGGCGGTGAGGTAGGGTAGAGTGTAATTTTTTTAGATACTTAATATGTAATTAAAAAAAAATCGTTTAAATATTTTTGATACATGATTTACCTTATCGAAAAAACAAAGTCGGACAAAATTTTAGTCGGACAAAATTTTAGTCACCTCTGAAAAATTTAGTTAATTTTGTCCGAATAAAATTTTTGAGGAGTTTTACTTTATAACAGCCAATTTTTTCCTTTTCAAAACCAGAATAATGATTGATTTTCCTGTCTCTTTCTTTATTGGTAATTTTACAGCTCAACAGTCCTCAGAAGACCGGTTTAAAAAATAAAAAAATTTTGGACCAAATTATTAGTCGGACACAATTTTAGTCGGACAAAAATATTAGTCGGACATAATTTTAGTCACTTCCAAAAAAGTGAGTCTCTTTTGTCCGACTTTGTTTTGTCCGATAAAGTACATTAAATTGTTAGGGCCTGTTAATCAGAAAAATAGCACAGCTAAACAAAATTTCTCTTACATGCTAAATTATTAACTTTAATTCAATAGTTTAATGATTCTCTAGTAAAATTCAGTTAGATCTATATTTGGTGTCAAAGTTAGCTAAAATAATTTTATTCATAAGAAATATATTTTTTATTTGAAACGATTTCAAGTTGTTTCTTTGAAGGCATAGTGGACATTTTTTAGAAATATTGTTATACGATGGTACTGTCATGCACCATGTTTATGTTGAAACTATTTTGACATTCTCTCAATTTCCCGTTCATTTTACGTATATTTTTAATTTTATTAATTATTACGTTCGGTTAGGTCCATCCATATAAGGTACAGCAAATTGAACAGATTCAATAAAATGGAGAGAGATAAAATTTAGCGTACGCTCTATTCTTTCGAAATTACTCGACATCCCTTTGAACGGTTGGTAGAACATACAGAAACAAGTTCTATGATCCATATATACGCCCAATTTTCAGAGGACCTACGGCTCACAAATTCTTAAAATGTTCCGAAAAATCTAGCTCCAGAACAATACATAAAGGGGAAGAATTTAACCTCCCAGCGGGCACGCGTAAAACAGAAGACGTTCATTGTACGTTCAACAGATGTTCATTTATGGTACAGTCAGGATATATACGTCTTTTAGACTTCCTAAAGAAAATGTACGTTCAAACTCTCGTAAATTACCAAAAGTTTATGAAGCATGTTAGACTAGGTAATATATTTTAGACTATCTTCCGTGTGGTTTTATCGAAAAGCGTGGCAAATATACTGAAATTTATTTAGATTCTTTATTTAAAAGGATTTATTATTGTTTGCGTGTAATTGCCAATCAAAATTAAAGACCGGGTGAATTAAACTGAAGTTAGTTCATGCTGGAAACTGAAAAAGAAGATGACTTCCTTTAGTATCGGATATTTTTAATTAACCCTTTAAGTGTAACTGACGTAATATTACGTCGTTAGAATACCGTGTGAACGATGCTTAATTTAAAGCACTTGTAGAAGGTATTTTTATTCAAGACCAAGTACGCTACGTAGCTAATAGAATTTTAAACAAATATGGCCAAAAAAATGCGTTTTAAAAGCTAGTTGATTTTCACTATTAAAATATTTATAAATCCCATTAGCCAATTTAATAACCAGATAGCAAAAGGTCAGTTTGCAGGTGTGCTGAACTAATCCTTAAACCCTATTACAGAATGGCTTATTTGTATTTTTTTTTACTGGAATTTACCACAAACAAGGCCAATTGCCACTATGATTTAAATGGGTAAAACAATACAAAGATACAGACATGACAGATCATGTGATCATCAATGCTATTGTAAGCAGACAGAACTGGTCAAAATTATTCATGCAGGTACATGAATAAATTGAGATGAATTGATTTATATGTTAAATCTATTGGGGAGAATCAGTGCAGCAAATTTTAAAATAGCCGTTTTAGAGCAAGTGGCTCCTGTTTTAGCCCCAACTTTTGAGGTAAAATAAATTTTGAACCAAAAGAACTATTGCGTCGAAATTTTGAGCAAATATGGAACATATTGGCCAAAAATCTGATTCCTAAATTATTTGTTGTTGGGGGCCCAAGGTATTTTTAGTAATTTTTCAAAAATGGTGGACATTAGACCCGAATATTTTCCATTTTTGATTCAAAATTAAAAAATAAATTTCCCGAACTACATACAAATTTCTCTCAAATTTCAAAACCATAATTAAAAAATATTATCTTGGCAAGAATTAACAGTTATTTGAAAATTAGCGGTTATTTGACGAAAACATTTGTCACACATTTTTTAATAATTGATTAAAAATTCCCACATAAAACTTTAAGTTTTGGTTATTTTTATTTTTAATCAAGCACGTGTAATTATTTCCTCTATTTAGTACAGTTTGGCCAAGATTTCTCAGAATTTTTTTGCTGATTTTGCAAAAGAAATACCCACAGGAAGCTGGAATTACACTAAAGCGATTTGAGGTTTATCAAATTAAAAATGCAAGGTAGGGAATGCTATCTCCTTTCAATCATGGTGGACTAGGCTGTTCTCTGAAAAAAGGGAAATGGGAACCAGAATGGGCTTTTAACTAACCAAAACAAAGAACTGTCGCGGCTTTTAAATAATCCCATTGAACCGCATCACGTGGTTTGGACGTTAGCAAACAAAAAGTGTTTCTAAGGCTTTTAAATAATCCCATTGGATGGACCACATCACGTGTTTCGGACATTAGCAAACAAAATGTTTTGCTAAGGCTTTTAAAGTATCCCATCGGATGGACCACATCACGTGGTTCGGACATAAGCAAACAAAATAAAAGCGAAAAACAAAACTGGAAACTCATTCATGAACTCATAAAAACGCCACAACAAAGAGGAAAGGAAAGCGAAAGGTTAGATTTATTATTATTTTATTTATAATGTCTGACTGTCTAGTTTTAAATATCTAAAGGCAGGCTATCAAACTATAGTTGTTGCGGTTTATGTAGGTTCTTTGTTTTGGTTAGTTAAAAGCCCATTCTGGTTGCCATTTCCCTTTTTGCTCAGAACAGCCCAGTCCACCATGATTGAAAGGAGATAGCATTCCCTCCCTTGCATTTTTAATTTGATAAACTCTCATTCAGAGCAGGATTATGAATCGAATAATTTTTATTCTCCTCTAATTATCGTTTTAGGCCACAAAAATTTAAAAATCTTGTGGATAGACTTATTATCTGACGGGTAATCTGAATATCTGCTTCATTTTTCATGAAAATAAATAATTAATGAATAATATTTTCAACACAAAAACAAACATATGTCTAAAAGGTGTGTTTAGGCCCTACGGAATTCAAACGCAAAATTCAACTTGGGTATAATCGCCCACGCCCTCCCCCTGGAAATAAAGACCGTGTGCTTATATCCAGGATTTTGACATAGATAAAAAATGATCTTAAAAGTAGTGTTTTATAGATAAAAACTAGCACTTATGAGTGTTTCAATGTATGTAAAAACAAGTTTAGAAGTGTTGTTAAATTAGAGGAAAAATAAAGATCAAAATAAAATGTTATCACCACTATGATTTTTTTTTCTGGATCATAAATACCTCTCGGTTATAGGCACCCGGATAAAAGTCCTTCCAAATATAAGGCCATCAAAAATGCCTTTATCCGGATATAAACCTAGGGTAATTATCGGGATTTTACAGTATATTTTACTTCTGCCGTTCACAGGAAATGTATATAAAATGAGATTAATGTTTTTTTTCTAAGAAGGGGAGAGGGAGTGGGTCTGATGGTCAGCAGAACAATTACGGTAAAAGGTTAATTGTCGACATCCCCTAATATTTGATAAAGAAATGTTTACTTCTGTTTACAATTCGAAATTATTACGTCGGATTAGAAATATCAAGACATCTCTGAAACACCCACTATCTTGATTTAACTCAGAGTAGTTCTAAGCTCATAATTAAAATGAATTCACGCAATTTAAATATTTTTTTTGTAATAAATGATTAAGAGATTTAGTGAGGTCATTAGCTCATTTATGTATAGTGGCACGGTTGGTAGCGCACCCTACTGCTAATAGTAATCAATCATTTATTGCAATCATTATATTATTTAAGTTTAGAATTAGGAAGGTAACACATATATTTTGGTGCACCAACACAGGGCACTTGTTTCAGAGATGTCCTGGTATTTTTAACCACACGATAGATTTTGATTTAAATTTTCATTTTGAGTGTTATAATGTGACATTTTTCTGAACTAAAAATTATTACCGTAGCTACACTGTAAAGTGTAAAGAATTTTTTTTATTTTTACGTTAAATTTTTTATTTTTTTTTAAATCGAAAAACTGGAAAGAGGGTATCTAAATATATTTTATCGTGTCATTCAAAGCTGTAAACGACACACACGCTTTTACCTCCTCTCTCACAAACGCCAATTGCGTTTAGCATTGCATATGGGGTTCTTCGATTTTGTTGAAAGATCAGATGGGATTGAGGATATAAAATTAATGGTTCTGCTCACTATAAAAATAAGTTTGTTTCATATAGGTCATATGAATGAGCATGAAAAATTATCATAGAATATTTCATTTTTTCGAAAAATTTCAAACGTTTCTCAAGTTATGCTAGTTTGAAGTTTTTTAAATTTAAAAAAAATGAAATCTTTGACATCACAAACCACATTTGTGATGTCATCATCTACTTCATGGTCTAACTCTCATTAATGTGAATGTTGCTAAATGGAAATCTGCGCAGGATTATACATAATACAATATAATAAATCACAACTAAGGCCACACTCAACCACAGATGGTTTGTGACGCATAGAAAATTAATTTAAAGATCAAAAACACACTTTTTATAACCTTAACCCTGTCAATACCGGGCTTTTTTAGAGTTTTTCTCACCTGGGAGGCGGGTGGGGCTGCGTTAGACCCCTGATATTACAGGGTCTATTATAGTTATGAAATTTAAAAAAAAAATTTTTTAAAAAAAGCCGTTATGGCGAAAATATCGATGACGTTAGCATTTTTTTTGTGAAATTGGTCAAAAAAGCGGGTATTTAATTTAATAATTTTAATTTTTTTTATATTTTATTTTTTCATTCAGTTTTTTCCATTTGAAAGAAATATGTCATTTGTAGGAAAGTTACATTTGTTTTCATTCAAAATGACGGATATTTGGATCCAAAGACCACCATTTTGACAAAAACAGTAAAATTGAGGATGGACACCCTACGTAATTCCAGTTCGGAAGATCCGAATGAGCAAATATTTGGTACACCTCTTCTCACCACCGCCCGGTTAACGGTTAGCTGACACGGTTAAAAATTAGGGAGGGGGATGCGGCAGCCCCGCAGTACTGAAAGGGTTGATACGTCCATAACTTGAGAAAACGATAAACATTTTTCAAAAAAAAAATCTATGATAATTTTTCATGCTCTTCCATATAATCCCAACCTAATTTTACAGTGTCCAATCCCTTTCAAATAAAAAATCTGATTTCGATAGGGTCTAATAAGCTATGTCTGCAACTGGGGTACGTTTTTATTCTGGAATAGCCCGACGACTGGGGTAATTTTTTTTCTGGAAAGGCCCGATCCAAGTAGACATTTAAAAATGTTGGATATCCGAGTGGATTATATATATATATCTGTATTTCCTCCAGGATCTGACATTGATAGGTCATAGAATAGAGATAAAGCTCAGAAGATATCCGTCTTTCCGGAACTGAATTAATTGAAGGTGTCGACCTCCATACCCAATCTAACAACGTTGATAAATGTACATCTCCCCTTTATTAATTCTTTTTTGCAGTTTGAATATACTATTTGATCACCTCTCCACTGTCTGGCCATCTTTTTGAGATCTCGAAATTGTGAATTCTGCAGGATTCATATTTAATTTCTTATAGTGACAAAACTTGGACAAAAGTGACGAAATCTTCTCGAGGTGACGAAAATTATGTGTGACGAAAAATTTTGTCTGATGAAAACTTTGTCCGACAAAGTTTTGTCCGATATAAGGTACGCCTAATACCTCTTGAAATAAAATCTATGCGTGGCATAATATTTAGGCGAAATTCACAAAATATTCTATAAATATATTTTAAGGGTGACAATGGGTTGAAAATGCTCTATCAAATAAAAAGACTCTATTTCACAATATCCTCACTATTTTGTCTGTTTTGAAGTTTTAACTTCATTATTTTGGAACAGCAAAAAAAAGCTTTCAAGTCTTATTGACGACGCTGCCCACGGTCTCATTCATAAACATTCTACTATTTATTAAATATGTATGCAGCCTCTTCTTCTTATGCTAACGAGATGGCGTCTATCAATTATTTATTAGTCATAAACTTTTCACAGCATTAATTCATAAATGTCATTCACTTTTTAAAGTTATAACAAACACACGTACTGAAACTAACTCAATTACAATTATGAGAAACCTTCTAAATTCGGTAATGATAGTCATGCGTTTGATTTGTGTATTGCAAGGTATAGATGGTTTATACTATCAACTAAATGAAGTAAGCGTTAAAAATACACATGTATATAAGATCGAGATAATTAAAACCAAATTATCTTGTATTCTCTATTGCAAAAACAAAGACATTTTATGCATGTATAAAGATGACAGAGAATGCTTTGCGCTAAAGGAAGATGGAGTAGTTACGGGTGACAACGGGAAGAGAGCTCATATAGAAATCAATGTTATAAAGGTCACTCAGTTCGTCCAGGTAACCAAGACTTTTTATGTTAAGACATTTAACAGAAATATTTTTTCAGTAGTGGAAGATGCTGCTAAATCTTCTAGAGAATTAAACTCTGACTTAATCCAAATTAACAACTGGGCTTTTA
>JAUOBW010290094.1:0-10459 GCA_032360285.1 Lepidozona retiporosa | reverse complement strand
GCATGCAATATGTTGGGCTCAGAATAAAGGCCTTCTGAAATGGAGTACTACGCTTTTTATTTCGTCAAAAAATATTTGTTCGTTCTCGAGATATTTTATATTTTGCGAAAGTGAAACCTTTGACATCACAGAGCTAAGCTTGATGACGTCATAAATTTTAAAAATGACATTTCTGATATGAGCTCAATAAATATTTTAAATCCAATCATTAATGTGAGTTATTTTAGGAAATATTGGATCAATAACTCTAACATTCGTTTAGTTATAAGCAAAATGAATATTTCTTATGGCTCTGTGATATCATAGATCTATACTATGTGATGCCATAAGTTTCACTTTCACAAAATGTCAAATATTTTGAGAACGAAATGAGATTTTTAAACGAAAAACAAGCTTTTTTTGACCCATATTGGGCTATTCCAGAAAATAAATGTACTTTTGCGACGGACGGATGGTACGAGAATTCCGATAGTCGATAGTCATATTGTAAATCTCCTGCTGAAGAATTCGGATGGTCTAAGGGCATTTGTGAAAAATGATATTAAAGGAATTCTGATGGTGTATGGTCAACATTTGTGAGTTTGATTTCCCATAAAAGTTAAACAGGAATCATCTGCATAAAGGAGCAGATTGCAGTCAACCATTTGGAACATATCATTTACATACATTAGAAAAATTAAAGGCCCTCTATATAGTATCAAAATAAATCTGCAAATCTATTAAAATAATTCTTGTCAACATCCTAATTGACAAACCGACATTTCGATAATTTAGCAAGGAAAGACATATCTGTAGAATATTTTGGTCGAAAACCTAATTGAAATTTAAGGGTTTTATTTGCATCAATATATTCCTGGTTACAAAGTAACCTTCTAAAAGATTTTTTTTCACAACCTTTTTTCCATAAAAAATATTATTTTACAAGTTTTTTTACTACTGTTTTTGATTTAAAAGATAATTTTTTCATGGTATTTTTATGTTTTTATCGTGAAAATAAAAAACTCATGAAGACTTGACTTTTTATGAGTTTTTTCAGAAGATTATAATACTGTAATTTAAATTTAATTTTACACATTTTTTCACGAGGTTTTTCACAAATAAACTTGTGATTTTTTTTTCACAAGTTTTTAATATTTATTTTAAAAACTTGTGAAAATTAATTTAGGGAACTTTAATTAAGTGATTTGGTATATTTGGCTTAGAATAAAGTCCTTTCGAAATAAAATACTCTGCTTTTTATTTCATTAAAAATATTTTTCTGTTCTCAAGATATGATAAATTTATTGAAAGTGGGCATGATCATGATGACATCACAGTGCATAGGGTAATTACATCACAGCAATATGGAATTTTTTAGAAATAACGTTTCCAGTATTAATTCAATAAATATTTTATAACATGATCCATCCAATAATTATTAGTTAATTTATAAAAAATTTAATCCAACTCTAAAATTTGTTTGGTTATATATAAGAAAAATAAATATCTGCTAAAATAATGATAGTGATCTCATCAAGATAACTTTCGCTAAATTGAATTATATCTTGAGAACAAGCAAGATTTTTTGACCAAATAAGCATAATAAATATTTCATTTCGAAAGGACTTTATTATGAACTTAACATGTAAAAACACTTGGGGTTCCCTTTAAAGCGATTGATACACTACAAAAATAAGTTTCTCTCATACTGTATACTATGTCATAAGAGAATGGAAAATTATCATATTTATTTGTTTTGGAAAATATCATGAAAAACTATATATAATATAATTAGTTTATAGTAATATAATACCTTAGGTAATTCTATTAACTGGTTAGCCTCTAATGACAATTCTTCTAATGTACTTGCATGTTTGAAAATATCTTCTGGAACAACAGTCAAATTGTTGTGACTTCTGTCAATATAATCTAAATTTCTTGGTTGCCATCTTTTACGGAAGGTGAAAAACCCACTGCCACATTTCCACATTTTATAATGCTAATACATTGGAATCATTAGCTATATGTATATTAACTAGCTAGCAAGTTAGCTAAGAGTTAGTAGCTATAAATAATATGCTATGCTAAAACAATTTCTGTATGTACAGTACCTTTGTCGAGGAACCGTACACAATATGTTGAGGATCGTGTAAGGCTTGTGACAAATCGTCCTTGATAAACAAGTAACAGTATAATTTATTCCATTAAATTTCACCACAGAAACTCTTACGGCTAGGAAAACTTAAGAATTTGTATACACAAACGAAAACAGAAAATTTAAATCACATTCAATCATTTTTGTACACGACACTTGATACATTGAGTACGGTTCCTAGACAAAGGCACTGTATAAAGCCTAACTAGCTATTATAAGCTATGGCCAGTCACATATCGATTTAAGAACGGAGAAGGGGGAGCGCATTTTGCGGATGACGTGAGACACATATTTTTAGTTACATCGCTTTTTTTTGAGGGCAGATCAAATCGTAGAGCATAGAAACATATTTCATTTTAAGATAAATTGTTCACAACACATAATTTGAAATAAACCAACCAGTGTAGTTCCATACTATAAAAATACAATAAATAATTTATTGGGCTATAAAAAGGGAAGCACAAGGCTTATAACAAGGATCAGTGTCGGTTTCAAAAAAATCAGTTATAAAATGTCTAACATCGAAAATTACGTCCTGACGTTTTCAGGGAAGGGGGAGGGGGTCAAAATAGAACGTCGCCACGACGTTCTCCGTTCTTAAATCGATATGTGAGTGACCCCTATAAAGTAATAATAAAGTATGCAAATAGCTTATAACGTGGAAGACAACTATAGCGGTACATGGGCTATTCCATTTGATATCTAAACATAGACGTATCAATATTTTAGCTTACTCTGATGTATCTTCACCCCTAGATTAAATTAAATATAAGCACACGGAACCCTGTTATTAATGATAATTCCCCCTGGAAAACGTGATCAAATAATAAATTTAGATACACAGCTAAACATTGACCCCTGGAAAAATCCAATATCTTTCCAAATACCCCTGGAAGAACTTATTTCTGAACACGAACACCACCTGGAGGAAAAGTACATCTATATTATACTATATATACCTCTGTACAGAGTTCAAATGGAATAGCCCAATATTTTTCCCTTTTTGAAGTTGTAGTGGTGGCCAGATATAGTTTACTTAGTTCAGTGTGAAAAGGTGATACCTCCTTACCTTATATTTACTTTAATTTTTATAGACTTTCTTTTCTTCAAGAAGGTTCTTTTTATTGTGATCCTTCACGTGCTAAAAAAGTTTGGCGCCAAAATTTTAGCAGCCGACAATAGTAGGTAGATTTATTACAGAACATAATTCGATTACTTGGTATTTTTGAGTAACCGAGTAAAAATTTTCGGTTTCATGAATAAAAATTCTCGATTTCTTGAATATAAATTATCGGTTTCTTGAATAAAAATTCTCGGTTTCTTGAATATAAATTATAGATTTCTTGAATATATAATTCCTTGAATGTAAAAATTAAATAGGAATTAAAAATAATTATCTTTAATGTAAAAATCAATTTGTAAATTTAAATAATTCCTTGAATGTAAAAATAAATTCTATAATATAATAAATTATCTTGAATGTTAAATTACTTTCGTTAATATAAATAACTTTTCTTGAATGTAAATAACAATTTCTTGAATGCGAAAATCAATTCCTAAATGTGAAAATAAATTCTTAAATGTAAAAATGCATTTCTTGAATATTGCACCATATGATCAACCATAGACATCACTGTCTCCGTTAATTGTTTATCAAATTTTAAAAATCATTGTTATTCTTCATAAAATATATTTTAATAATATTTCTGGGGGATTAATGTTAAATTAAACAATTTTTACAAACATCACCGTCTCCGTTAACCCTTTCAGTACGTCATAGACGTTAAAACCTGCTAAAATTTAGTTTAAATTTATCGAAAATTTTAAGGGCCATAACTCTAGATATTAACTTTTCAACACTCATGTTAGGCTCATTTGATCTTCCTGCTCATTCATTTTGTCTCCAGAAAATTGCCTGCTTGTATCCGTGACAACCCGCCAAGGGGCTACGCCCCTGGACCCCCAGGATTGTCACACCCATGACTGAATGAGCCAACTGGTCTTCCTGATTATTATCGCTCTCATGCAACCTAAATAAAAGACAGGGTGTTTGTCCTGTAATTGAGTTAGTCAACTCAATATTTTACATTTAAATGTGAAATCATTAGAACAATAAGTTTGTAAACCTCTTATTTTGACATTAATATTTAGTGAACAAACTTCCATGTTTATTTAAAACTTTTATAATGGATCTCCTAATGAAAGTGATGTTACCGCCTTGTTTAGCCATTCGTTTAATTAAAATCTTTGTCGAGGCTATGTTCTCTTGGAGATCAGATGTTGCCCGTGATATACGAAGGAATTCTGAGCCGAGTGTAGAATAAAACATTTTATTTGGTATATTGCTGGCTCTAAATGGTAAACGAACGATTGAAAATGGAAATTCATCACGTTTATCAAATAACTTACTTTTTATCTTCCCTTCCACAATTTCCAAATTTAAATCTAAAAAAGTTGCCTGGTTGTTGTTAATATTTTCCTTCTTCAGTTCATGAATAATATATAGGTTTGTAGCTTTAGAGCTGTGGAAGTAGTGAAACAGAGTAGGTGGCACCCTTACACGCTCTAGCAAAGGGTGGGGTTTCGCTATGTTTCTTTTTTTTTCTCTTTTTTTCTTTTTTTTCTTTTTTTTGGGAGGGGGTGGTTGGCAAGTTGGTGGGGTTTATTATTTTTCGGGGTGTTAATTTAATTTTAAGTTGGATTTTGATGGATATGGAGGGTATATGGGGTTAATTGGGTCTATATTCTTATTTTATTTGTTTAGCAAACGTATATATGTTTATTGCATGCTATGTACTGGTTGGTAGAAACCTGAGTGTTTTCCGGAAATCAAACGTATTTAAGGCTACAGCAAAGCTCTCAAGTCCTTGCCTAGCAATCAGTATTTAGCTGCAATGTGGTTGGATATACATTCGTCCGATTAAATCAAACAATAAAGTGGATGGTGAGGTATGGGTGGGTTCTGAGATTAATTGTCTTTTTAATTCATGAAGTTTATACAATATCCAGTAACACATTTAATATATATTATACAATTATTTAACCCTATTAGAACTGGGGGACGGAATCCGCCCCTCCCAATGTTTTGTTGTCCAAAAATAACCCGGGTATAATATAATAACGGTTAATGTAATAATATTAAATTTTTCAAATAAATAGTTCATGTATACTTTTTATTTATTTATTTTATTGTATTTTTTAGCAACCTTCTTGATATCATTTCAAAGCTTATCATTATAATAGTTCTTTATTTGTTATTAGCATATAGCTGCACTGCAAATTGTTTTTTTTTTAATTTTAGAAAAAGTCAATTAAAAAGTGGATACAAATTATAATCAGTTAATTAAAAGTACCGTAATGCTTCGAATAAACGCCCGTTCGTTTATTAAATTTTTCAGTTTTTAGGGGGGCGTTTATTCGAGGGGGCGTTTATTAGAGGGGGCGTTTATTAAATTTTGACAAAAATTTATTCTCTGACATGGGTTTTTTACTGTAATTTTCTTTCAATTCAGTCTATTATGCATTAAATATTCACAATAATGATAAGAAATTTAGCTAATTGTTGAGATTTTTCATCATTAAATATAAAAACCCTGTATTAAGATCTTAAAGCAATAATAATATTATAATTAACCTCATAAAAAGATCCAAAGGTTTATTCGAGGGGGTGTTTATTCGAGGGGGCGTTTATTAAAATAATCATCAAAAAGGGGGGGCGTTTATTCGAGGTGGGCGTCTAATAGAAGGGGGCGTTTATTCGATGCATTACGGTATGTTACAAATAATAGCTGCTGGAAATTTTCACGTTACACCGACTTTTTTTACAACTGAAAAGTTATGGGTTAATCAATTGATTTGTCCATATATCCATCGATTATTTGGTAGATACGACCAATTATAAATATTTACATACCACCCGCATTCACACAAGTGTTAGGTCTTTCAATAGGTTTACCGATCTAAAAGAAATATAAAATAAACGTAAATTCCTGTGAAATACAGTTAAGAACAATTATTAATTTAGTCTGACTCCGGATTTACAAGAGTATATGGAACTTCTGTACATCCGATAGACTACTACAGACTATCTACTACAGATACGCGCGACTTTATTTTGGTGTTGTGGAATTGTACCCAGAGATTTTTACTCAGGGGCGTGGCGTGGGTGGGTACTATAAATAATCGAACCGCACATTAGCCGAAGTCAAATATTCAACTAATAATGTACAAAATGCTTAAAATAAGCATTCTTAGGAAATTAAGAAAAAAATCACGCCTTGAATTGTACTATATTGTACTTAATTTTGACGAAAATGTATAACAAGAATAGTAATATACATATAATACATAAAAGTGTCCTTATGAAAAAAAAGTTTATTTCTAAATGCGCCACTGCCTCGAAAACCGCGCTTTTCTTTTATCGCAAAATCGTATGTATTCTCAGTCAACTAATATATATGTCGAAAAATAAATACCATTTGATATCTATCAGCTTTAGCATTTTCATTTTCATCTTTCTCAGCATATGTTGCGGATTTTTCTTTTCTAAGTGCAATACATTCGTTATTTTCTGTAAACAAACATGACAAATTGTAACGGTTACATTTTAAAACGCAAGTAACTTTGGTTGAAGCCTTTGGAACTTTGTAATAGTCGTTCATGTTTTTGACATCAGTGTGCTGCTTCTGGTAATATTCACTGTTTATAAAATTGCAAACATTTATAATTACAATCAAAGGTAACATTGTTGTTAACAAATTATACAATTTCAATTTTTTAATAAAAACATCTTCGTAGTAATTGAAAATCGAGAAATATTATTTAAATTTTAAAGGATACTCTACATATATACGCCTTTACTTGAATAGCAATTAGTTTTGATGTAAAAGTATTTTAATTCAACCTACAGCTAATAAATGTAAATAATACATCTATTTTGAAAGGTATTATTTAATTATTAACAGACATATAACAGTATGTTTTTTGAACCTATATGTATTATTACATTAAAGTGATTTAGAATTGTTAAAACAATCGAGGTGATCGTACACAACATGTTCTGTGGCGATCAAAGGAAATATTTATGCCAAACATGAAATTTGTCGTGATTTTATGTGGTACGAACAATATCGATTCTGATATCCCTAAAAATATTGCTAGTGCAGTAATTTCTATTGGTCTAACATTTCGGGTTAATTATCCCAAAACAAAAATTATAATTGTTGGCTTGCTCCCCCTTGATACGAATTTACGGAAACGTAAAATTGTTCAAACAAACACTTTTATCGAGGAACGATGTTTTTGTCACGGTTTCTCTTATATCAAGCATGATCCTGGGTGGTTGTTGGAAAACGGTGCCTTGGATCACAGATTGTTTTATGAAGACAAATTACACCTGGTTGAGGCCGGAAACGAAAAACTCTCTCAATCAATAATTTTAACTATTGAAAAACTTAAAATCTGCTCTAGCTATTCAAATTCACCATCACAACTCATTCACAGGGGGTTGTCTGTCCCAGATCCCTATGGTCCTGGATCACTTTCTTTGAACGATGGCTATGCAATTGGCCAAAGTGAGTATCTCGGAACATGGGGTGGGGAAACATCACATGAACTCAAACAACCATCATCGCACCAACCAATTGAAGATTTCCCCCCACTCGTTTCATCATCTACTCGTATTCTCCCACAGCGTACATCGCATAGGCCTAATAGTCCGCACTATTCGTATCTTACTCCTTCTCCTGCTGTGTCTACCTCTTTACCTTTAACTTCAAGTATTCCTTGTTATATGTCTGTGTCTCATCATACCATTTGCGATGGGAAAATTACTAACACTTTCGTGAACAGCCCACGTGCTGTGCACAAAACTGTTCGTAATTTACCTAATCGCACTATTCCCCTTGAGAAGCTTAATAAAATTAAGCGTCCTAAGTGGGAAAAGTGCGATTATATTCATCGCACACCACCTCCATCACTTAACATTCCGGCTAGTAGGTTGAGTAATGTCAGAAAACCTGTCGTTACTCCAAAAAGGGTGAATGACAGATCGAAACCTAATAGACGGATGAGATGTGATGGTACATCTACACTATCTGCACTCCCGCCACCAGCACAACATTTATTTTCATCACCATTAACATTAGTAAATGTATTCTTTTTCTCATACGTTTTTTGTTATATTAAATTTTCATCAAGTATTATATTTTATATTTGTGTATTTTTCGTCAATTTATTTAGTGTTATAATTTTTTACTTGTTTAAAATAGTGTATGTGTTGTTTCGTTTTAGACTATATATTATATTTATTTTTTGTTTCTGCTAAATTTTACTAATATTTTTCATCGTAATTTGAATACTATATGTTCTACTTCTAATTTATATCATGTAAACTCTAATATTCTATATTATCATAACTCTAACCCTTAGACTCCGAAGGACGACATTTGTCGTCATTTAGTCAACACCCATTCATTACGTCATAGCTCAAGAAATATCTATTTTAATGAAAATATGAAACTTCTTTTGTCTTTTACTTTTAAATTGTCTTCCGAATGGCGTTTAGAGAATAAAAATTGGAGTTCTGGTTCAAAAGTTATGAACATTTCAATTTTAGAAAATATTACTAAAAAATCTGTTTATAAAAAAAAGCTTTGGGTTCTAAGTGTTAAATAAAAAGCATTTTTTTTGTTAAATTGCGTTTTTGGAATTAAAATAGGTTAAACTGGATAGTGTTTGCGGAATTATGCCTATTTTAGCAATTTTCATCAATTTCACTTATTTGTCTTTCGAATGCCGTTTACAGAAAAGTCGGAGTTCTGGTTCAAAAGTTATTAACCCTTCAATTTTAGAAAATATTACTAAAAAAATCTGTTTTATAAAAAAATGCTTCGGGTTCTAAGGGTTAATTATATGATAATCAACAGCACATGTCTTTTCTTCGTTCTAACTCATCTCCAGAGAGTATTAAAACTGACTTGGACCATGATTTAGACCCACATTTATTTCTTATTTTAACGGTAATACTTCTAATTATGTCGTTCAAGACAAGTAAATTCTCATGAGGAAAGAGCCTACGTTCTTGTACTCATTCAGATTTTTTTTACCATCAATTAATATATGTGACAAAATTACAGAACATCACATATCGAAATTAACTAAAATAAACATACTTTCTTATTCGAAAAACAATTTTAATAGAAATAGAAACCTGTTCCAACACCTTTTATTACTCTCTGGAGATATAAATTTAAATCCCGGGCCTAATCAAGAATTTCAATTGAATAATGAGATGTATTGCATTTTCTCCATATCAATATAAATAGCGTTTTTCCTAAAATAGATGAACTGCGTTATTTTGCTAAAACCGCCAAGGTTTCGGTGATTGGCGTAACTGAAACTAAATCTATTCTAGATTCTGAAATCGAAATTGAAAATTACGATCTCATGCGTTTTGACAGGAATAGGAATGGCGGAGGTGTTGCATGCTACATCAGAAAAGATATTTGTATATAAAATGTATTTTTTAGATATTTTACTTCCACGCTCGAAACCTATTACTGTTATAATTCTATATAGACCTCCGTGTCAAAACAAATTCTTGGATATTCTATCGAATGATTTCAGTAAACTCTGTACTGAACAGAATGCAACTAAGGACATATTCGGTATAATGTCACTTTTTTTAACAATAAAATAATCTCGATTTTTAAAATTTAATATCTCTGCGAATAATACTGCTAGAAACTTATATAAACCCATTTTGGAAAGCTAATTCAATTCACATTAAGATACATTGGAAATAATTGAATTAATTTTATAAGAACCATAATTAATTTGCTATTATCAAAAGTCGACAAAATTTAACTAGTTTTTGTAAAACCGCAAAACTACAGTGGGGTATTTTATCGGAATAACGGTTTATTTTGAAAGTTATTAAGTGCAACAATACATTTCCGTAAGGGGTGGCTTTTCAGAATACTCAAATTTGTACATAACACTGATATATAGATTAAAATTGTCATTTTGAAATTTTTACATCACATATATTTAATTATATTCCTTTATATGGTTCGAAATATATACCCCTCAATTAAAAACAGTAAACAACATAGTAATCATCGAAAATAATTTGGATAAAATAACGCAATGTAGTGTTGCGGTTTCCCTAAAACAGCCTAAAATAGTGAATTTTTATAACTAAGAATTGTTTATTGTTTCAATTAATTAATTCCGGAAATAAGTCTTATATCTTTTAGTCCTTATATAAAGTTTTCCAAAATGGGTTTATATGACTTTATAGTGTAATTAGTTCTTGAAATATAC
>JAUOBW010290093.1:0-17191 GCA_032360285.1 Lepidozona retiporosa | reverse complement strand
CTTATAGATAAGATAATGCTTCAAAATTTTGTCAGAAGTTCCCACCCTAGCCATATATTGTAAAAATGCAAAAATATCAATTTCGCCAAAAATGGACTTACGCCTCTTCTATTTTGACGGAGCGAAATATAGTCGCCATGTTTGATTTGATTTGGTTCGTTGTCTAGAAAGGTTACCTGTAAACAGATCCACAATCTCCTGCGTCGATTATAAGGATCTGTCGGTATGGATTGTCATTCTCATGTGAAAAATAATAATCTAATCCGACCCTCCTCCGCAAACGGTTTTAAGGTGAGTTAATTTGTTCATTGAATATGAAGAAAAATCGAAATGGAAAATGAATGAACCTCGACTTAATTTACACTAGTACTAAACAAAGGAAATATCGTACATTTATTTTGTGTATACTTACTTGCACGTTAGAATATTAAAGTTGGAATAAAGAACGTATATGTTGTTCATTATTTTTTTAATAATTATAGTAAAAGAATATGTAGATTTATATTGAAGATGTATTTATAAGAAAAAGAAAAGGGAAGTAGTACTTTTTAGTAGTACAAGATTTCATTTTATATCATATCTTTTTCTGTATCTGTTAATATTTTGGACATTTCTTTTATAAAAAATAGCATTTTATAGTAGATCTTAATAGTAGATCATGTATACGTAAAACCTCCAAAAAGCGCCCGCTACTTCTAAGCGCCCAAAAAAACACTTTTATATAATATAAGTGCCCCCTCCTAATAATTGCTTCCGTGATTCGCAAAAATCAACTGACATCATTCTGTAAAGAAATGATAAATATCCCCTAAACTAGTAATGCGCGGTAATGCTTTCCTGCACCTCACCCCCTCCCAGGCACAGGTGGGGATTCTACCCGGAGTTTTGTCCCCGGGATGGTGATTATACCTACCCAGGGTTTTGGCCCCGGGGTAAGGAAAAGAGATGGGACAGCAAAAATTATCTATTCTCCCAAAATATTTATTATTTTAAATCATTATTCTGTAATTTAAATTCTCTTATTAACCCAATGAACTTCTTCTCTTTCAATTTAATTCATACTGTAGTCAATTATCTGGATTTAAGTTTAGATTTAACTAATAAAAAGTGGCCCTGGTGTAAAAAATTCTACCCGGCGCCCCAGGGGTAGAGATTCTACCCGGAAAAAATGTTCTCACCATCTTCCTGATGATAGGTACCGGAAAGAATTTAACCGCCCATAATATAGTGAAAATGTGATATTATCCCACTTTTATGCTTTCTTTATAAGGAATAACAGTTTTTTTAAGTGTCCCTTGTTTTAAGGACTTTAAGCGCCTCCTCGAATAAGTTCCACTTCTAAGTATTAAAAAAGTATAAGCGCCTCAGACGCTTATTAGAGCTTTTACCTTCCCGTATTCATTTCGAAAGTGAGCCACCCCTTTCCCTGCAAATTTATTCCGTATATAATATTTCTTTGTTGGTGTATGTGCATTTTAAGCCTAAAAAACGGCATTTTAAACGTTGCATTTATTCGTTTTGAAGTAAAGTGCAGAAAAATTTTGAGCCCCTGCTAGAAAAGGGTCGAAAATCTAAAAACACAAATAGTGCTGTCAGCAAAGTTTGTGGCAAGGACGGGTCATTTTTTAGAATCTGCTTTGGAAAACATTTCCAATGAGTGGTCAACCACTAACACCTTTTTTCGACTTTCCTATCAAACTTTATATATAATTTAGCTTATTGATAATTTTGATGGGTCTGGCCACGTCACTTAGGTAATGCTGAGGTCATCAAAAATCTCACGAATATATTATTTAAAAAAATCAAGTTCATATTTCGTTAAAAGTTAGATTGGGGAGATTTAAGCCCCTATATACGTTTAACGTACATCAAAAGATTTTTAGCTTCAGCTTTGGTCTTTAGAGCTTTATAATTTAGAATCTTAGAGATAAATTATAAATATTAAGTAAAACAATAAACCGTTTATATACAGCCATTGCCGGATACCTGATAAGAGAGAATAGGCGTAATAATTCGTTTTATCGGGAAAATTGTCATTCAAAATTAGTTTTTGGTATCAATTTCGGCCAGAATGTCTGAATGTTCCAAAATTTTCTGGCCGTGATTGTAGTTCGTATACAATTTTGGTCAACACTTTATTTTTAGGATTGATTGGTTAGTACACAAAATTGGGTTCTGCAAAATATTTTTAATTTTTTTAAATAAAAATTGATTTGTAAAAATATATCTGAAAATAGAGGCGCTAATTTGAAAACATGCGCTAAATTGAGTATTTACGTACGTCTATTTTGTATAGTTACAGTTAATAATAATAATAATATTAAAATAAATATTTATGTGTCTGATTTGTTCGTGGTTAAATTATTTTTGGTAAACCAAACCTGGGGTAGAATCTCCATCCGTGCCCAGGGGGTCAGGAAAGAATTGAACCGCGCAATACTAATGTATTAAAATCTCGAAAAGAGGAAAAAGCGATAGCGAATTTTCGGGATGTTTTTTTACAGCAAAGAGTTCGAGTTATTAGAGGTTTGAGTTATTTGCGGTTTACAACTTATCATAAATTAAATTTATTATATAGATTATTATAAGTATATTATGCTGTCTTCGACACCAAACAAAACCAAAGTTTCACCAAATAAATTAACTCCAAAGAAGAATATTACACGGGCAAATGACGTTAAGTTATCCTGCTGCTACATATGCAAAGTATCAGTCGGCAAAAACTACAAAACACTGTTTAATGATGAGGTTTATCTCGCTGTTCAGAAAGTTATTAATATAAATGAAAAAGAACCAAATTTTACACGCCAATACAAAATATGTCAGAAATGTTACAGAAACTGCAATACAATAATTAAGAGTAATGCTAAGTTTTTGGCAGACTCAGAAAAAATTAAGGAAACATACCGAAGCTCTAATTCATTTTTCACAACGAAGGATGTTGTCACACAGAAACGAATGGCTAAATATAGTCCAATTAATCAAAAGGCAGATTCGAGAAAAATGATTAAATTCCCAGTTCAACCTAATTACGAAGAAGAAGAAGAAGATGATGATGATGATATAGGAGTTATTCCCTTAATGCATATGTCCTTAGATGAATCGTCGCTTTTAGACGATTATAGCTGTTCTATAACCACGGTATGTATAAAAAAGTGGTTTGTAATGAACTACTGAATTAAGTTAACAAAATGTTGTTAAATAATCGTCATATTTCACTTTTTAATTTGCTGATGAAGCTTTAAATATGATGCATATTCTACCAGCTAGTTAAAATCTGGAAAAAAGGCTTTTTTAACTTCCCAACAAAGTTCTTGAAAATATTCCTCCTATTTGTACAAATTTCAATATTAATAATAAACAAAAAAAACAAGATTGAGGATTAATTTAAGGAAAACTCACAAGTTTCCATCAAAATTATTCAGTAACGAAAAAAAAGGACGACACTTGAGATTTTTTTTACTCGAGATTTCTAACTCGAGATTCTTAACTTGAAGTTTTCACACCTCGCCTGTTCGTTATAAAATTACCTAAAGAATTCCGTATTTTATACGGGTTAAATGTATGACAGTAATTCTTTGCTTAAGATATGCTAAGTTTATTATATATTACATCAAAGACCTTAACGCTTTAGAAAGTATAATACATCACATTATCATAAAATTCCAGTATTTCTCTCAGTGTAGGTTGGCTTGTCATAAAACCGATTTTATAACTTGTAAGGGATGATGGATTGGCTATATATTTTACGGCTTTTTAAGGCTTCTCAGATATAACTGAAATGGTAATATTTTTTCACACCAAATAATTGAGCATAAGGGTCCCAAATTAGCCCCTAAATAATTTTAGACGGCGGTTTGATCATTTACAAAAGTAGCTATAAAACCACTATGAATGAGTAAAAAACCATAGTGTCTATTATAAATAGTTATTTAGAAAGTATTTTACATAACGCCATTTTATTGCGTTTTAATATATATTAAGGTTTAGAAGATAATGATAAAAATGCCAAATACGGTGGTAATCGATATAATTCACGTAAACTTTATGATGACGTCATAGCTAAAAATATATATTTTTAAATTAAATTATGTGTAAAAAATATTGTTATATGTTTAGTCTAATTTAATATATAGAAAAGACAAAAATGTATTGCTACAATTTAATACTTAGTACACACTTTTTTTTTATAATAATCACACTTTTTTTCATGAGCCTTGTGATTCTTAAATATTTCACAATTTGAGCCTAAAATAATTCTTAAACGATTCTATTTTTTTTTTACTTTTGTTAACGCCATACTTAAAAATTAACAGAGCAAAATTAGAAAATGAGTCAAACATGGGTAGTATTTTATCAAAATAAAACCTTCAGAAAAACCCAGCCTCAGCATGATTCTTAAATAATTCCCTAAATTTCGTAGTTTTGAGCCTTGTGATTCTAATAAAAAGGATTCTTATATAAAAAAGTGTGTATATCATAAATACTAGATTAGAGGATATTATTAGACAGGCCTTAACTTATCTGAGCTTTAAAAGTTTACTGCAAAATGTTAAATCATCTTTTATATTTGATATTTATTTTAAACCTTAATTTTTTAGCCGGATGTGTCGAGCAATCATTACTGCTCTGTACAATCTGATAGTTTATGTCAGATCTTTATTTCCGCCTTGAAGTTTTGGCTAAAGATTTAACCGTATAATTGATGGAATCTACTCGTCCATCTGAGCGTCCATCACTCACTTTTCTCTAAAAGAGTCCATTACACCTTTGTATGCTCTAAATTTACCCTTAAATTTTTATTAATTACTCATATAACTAAAATTTTATACTATTCAACGTTATAGGTTAATTCGATCAAAAAATCTCATTTCATTAAACCTGTTGGAATGGGTCCAAATAAAGTAGCAGATTCCAGATTTCTAAAGCCTCAAGTTCATAACAAATGTACAGAGAAGGTATGTAAAATTAAACTAATACAATACTGTAATCTTAAAAAATATAAAACGAATGAACCTCAACGTCACTGTTTACAGTACTAATAATTACGTTTGTATAAAATTATTGTTCAATAATAATAATAAAAGTCTTTGGTATACCTATGATTTTTCGATGTCCGTTTTTTGAAACAAAGATTATGAGATAATTACACCATCAAATGTATGATATTTTCTCAAGAAATTAGATGGCGATGGAGGCAAGTATATATGAAAAAGTGGTGATATTGTAGATTTTAAACTCGTATATTACAGTAAAAGCATGAACATGTCACGGAAGTAACAAAAAGTTTGGTTAAACTAGCTATTCTGTATAAAAGTATATGAATGCTAAAGGCCAGTGACCTAGTAGCTGGTGAGCGCAAGTCTCTAGATAATTATAATGATTGTAATTAGAAAATGATAATGCATTTGCATAATGTATTGCATTTTCTTATTTAGGTATCAAACAAGCCTACACCGAGAAAATTCTGCAGCAGCTCTAAAATACCATTGTCTATAAATTCAACTCCAGAAATTCATAGTTTAAAAGATCCATCCAAAGCAAAGGTAATAAAGCTTTATTGACATCTTTAGTATATACTTTATGTCTACTTTTTATACATTACATTCATACCTTTTTATACATTATTTAGTATACCTTAGGGGAGGAAATCTTGGCGAGAAGAAAATTTGGCAGATTTGGAAATTTTAATTAAAATCGGCCAAATAAGATTACGTGACTCAACTGTTTTTTTTTATTGTGTTTCTTGCCAAATTTTCTTTTCCCAATTTCAATTTTGTTTTTACTTTAAAATTTATCGCAAAAATGTAGTTCTTGTAGTATATATTTCTTTTTAATGCACAGTTCGAATCTTTCCCGCATCTTTTACAGTCTGGGAATGGGTAGGGATTGTATCCGAGGTTTTGGGAAAAAATTATTGCCTATTCTCCTAATAAATACACCTTCATTCTTTTAAATAATTATTTTTGTTAATTTAAACTATTATTTTACAAATGTGTAAAAAATAACAAAAAGTGGCGTAAGGCTGTGGAATTCCACTTGAGTATGTTCCCCAGGAGTTGTGATTCTACCTGGAAGAATAGTACTAATATAAATAAAATCAGTAGTATATATGAGCAAAACTCTCCTTCTCTTCCAGTTTCACGTTGCGACTGTCTCTACCGATGATAGGAAATTCTTCAAGAAGAATAAGAAGTGATCGTGCTCTAAAATTTGGTCACTGATCGCAGAATGTGCATACAAACATTATTTTTATATTACTTAAATAATGCATTTCAAAAATAAATTTGCGTCTAACCAGTATGTGCACATGGGGAGCTAATATCGGAACAATTGGACCCTGACTATACGTTGAGATATATTTTTTTTATTTCCAACTATCTATTCTATATAAACTATCTGTCTATATGTGCATCGCCGGATACCATTCCGACATAAACAATAGGTATTGTTCTATAAATTAACATTGCTATCTATCTATTTATCTATCATATATGAAAGATTGAAATTGTGTATATAATAACCCACTCAAAGAAGGTAATCTGGTAATCTATGGTAATCTATGAATCTAATCTTGGTAATCTATGAATCTAATCTTGGTAATCTATGTGTTGGGTGAGGTATTGAGAAGAGACTGAGAATGTATAAATCCAAATGTCTTAAGGCTTTTTTTATTCGTTCAATTTGTGGCATTAAATTAAAGATTTTAATTTATAGGTCACAGTGCATACCTTGGAGAATCAGACACCAAGAACTCGCACAGTCGCTGGCACTGACTCAAAAGCTGTTAAGCTTATTTCAATGAAAATACCAAAAAGTGCGGTAAAATCCTTATACGAAGATCAAAATTACAAAGATGAAATAAGAAAATTAGTATTAAAGGATATCAAAAGTGAAATTGATAATATTTGCTCAACTAAAAATCCAAGTATTTTGAGAGCTGTCGATAGCCAATCTATACAAGAATTGCGCATCAAACATATAGAAGCCGAGTTATCTTCGAGAACGCCGCTAATGTACAAACTTGTCTTTGACTTAATCGGAGGAAAAAGTGGTAAAAAGAAAACTGCAACTTCAATATGCGCTAACATACTTCATGGGCATAATCCTTGCATGTCTGCTTTTGCTCATAAAACGGGATTGATGTTACGTCAATGTGGTTTGAATAGTACGGTAATTCTAATTTTAACTTTATGGGTTAATTTTATTGATATACAAGTAACGCAAATGTACTTTAAATCAGCGAAATTAAATCTCGACAAAAGTTAGATTTTGTGTAATTCGCAAAAATAAATTCTTAAAAAAAAATACGCATCTAGCAATATATTATATAATAAAGTGTTTCAATTTTAAAGGATTAATGATAAAGATTCATTTTAGGGTGCAGTGCCGTAGCAAAAGATTTTTGTATTTGAAGGGGGGAGGAGGCTAATATAAATATCATGTTTTTTCAGGTAATGACTGAGTAAATAATTTCAGCGTTGACAACTATTCAGAAGGCCAGGCTCCCGTCTCCCTCCCTGCTTAATACGGCACTGAGGTGGGTCTATACTAATTAAGTCAAAATCTATATATACCCATTTTATTCAATATTTATATACAGCTTTTTCTTTTAAAATATGAAAATAAACATTTTTAGTCATTGATTTTCTCGACAACTATATAAATTTGGACCTGATTCAAAAGCCCTAAATTCCTCTAAATGTTGATCAAATTACTTGACGGTGGTAATATTTTAATTTCCATTGTTATTTAAGGCCTAATAGATTGTTTCATGAGTAAAATATATTTCTAAAAGATTCACCTAGTTATGGAATTTCCAAATATAACTTTTGCAAATTTTAATATTCTATTTTAGCGTCTATAAATACAAAACGGTGATTTCCGGGAGTTTTACTGAGAGAAAATGTGTAGTAAGGCACGGTGAGGGGCCGAAATATGAAAAATATTTTCTATACAAAATTGCAATCCTTTACACGTTTTATCTTAATATGATTTGTCTAATTGAAAAATATATAAATTTATTTGGTTTTTAGCCAAAAAAATATTTTTTTCACTCCCGGAATTCACAAAAATCGTAATAAACCCCCTTTACCGTAATATTTTTGGTATATAAAATTAAGATTTCGTCGAGTTTTGTATTAATGAAATGGAAAGGACCTCTAGACCTTGCCACGAAGCCTTTTATATGAGAAATTAAATATATTTAATATCTAGTTACTCCCTGAAAATATAAACCATTGCTATAATTATTATATATTAAATACTAAGTATATATATAATAATGATAACAATGGTTCATTTTTTCAGGTATACAAAATCTTTGCATCAACTAATTACTTGAAGAATTGCAATAGCATGAAACATTATCTGGTAATTTTTAGTTAAAGAATCTTATTTTATAGATATAACTCGACAGTTTACTTCAAAATCACAGAATCTGTTCTTAAATACATTGATAAATCAAAGCATCCAAAAATGACAAAGAAAAATATTCGCGAATGTTGGACCTAAAGGCGAACCCATAGCTACACCATCAATACGTTTATAAAATTCTCTATCAAAAGAGAAAAAAGACTCAATCATAAAATTAAGAGTAATTCATCACTCATCACTATTTTCATTATTCTGGGGTCAAATGTTTCCGAAACCCCAGGGGTAGTGGGTAGGTGTCGGAGTTAAAACATAAGAATGCTGACTGGATTTTCAATTATAAATAAAAAATAAATCTGATTTCATATTGTCACGTTACGTTATTTTCACTAATTTTAGGGACAAAAGGTTCTTTCCAAAATGAAAATTGTTTCACATCCAGATACAATTCGCACGAAGTTGCTTGAACTAGGCCGAAATCATGACGCTGAAGTGATATCTTGGAAAAACGAACTGCAGGATGTGCTGAAAGAAAGCGAAATCGTCATGAGAGTTATTGGAATATTGAAAAGGTAATAATGGCATTATGAGAAATGACTTTTAAACTCGCATTATGATATATTTTTATATATTAATAATTGAATTAAACAAATACTGTGTACAACAAACGTATGTTATGCACCCCAGTAAGCGGTTAAATTAAAATATTAAATGCTATTGTTAGAAAATTTTGCATTTGATCTTATTCTATATCTGAAAGAAAATTGCACCTACCTATAAATTTGATAATCGGAATTATTTTAGGGGATGCTTATAACAATTTCTTAACGTTGTAACGATTCTTGTCTTTGAGCCATCCGCGAATTTTATTAAGAATTTTTGTTTTTAAGGCCACATGCAAAAGTTTATCTGATGTTGTTTTTTTCATTTAGTTTCATCTGCGAAAGTTACACACGACTTTATAGTATTTCGCATGTGCGAATGTTTTCTTTGTATATTTATCTTCAAATTTCAATAAATCGTACTATTTCAGGTTCGATTGAATTTTAAAAAATTTCATAAAGGATGCACATGAGTTCGTTTTTTATCTATAAGTCGCTATTTCTTCGGTTTACAAAAATCGCATCGTTATGTTAATCTCTGCCCGTTATTCTTTCATGAGCTGAAGCTTTTAAACGCTATGATCTAAGTTTGCGAAACAGCTTTCGGAAGATACATGAAAAAGAGTTTAGCTTTTATAGTAGAGGTCCGATGATAGGACTTGTTTTAAAAGACTCTTTTTTATGGATTTTAGTAACCCAAGAGAAAGGGTTGCACTGTAATTGTAACATTTAATTATTCGTTAGACATTGGATGTAATGTATTTGAATAAATTGGACTACACTTAATACCGTACTTTTAATATTGTACAATAGTATTGTTTTAACTGAAGGAGAGAATATTCAAACCCACTAGCACGTGGAAATTACTCAAGAGGCGTGGGGTTAATTAAACTGATAATTTTCAACCCTTGATAAAAATTTCAAATTTGTGTAGAACCGGTTGAAATTTCAAGCTCGCAACTAAATTGCAAAATTTGGTGCTAAAAAAAGATTCAAAAAAACATAATTTTTATATTTTTAGAGACAATTTATTATATATTTTCCTTTGAACATTTCTTACACGAGATAAAATTGACTTTGATTTTGGACAAAGAAATTTAAAGGACGGGGAAAATAAAGTGGGTAAGGTATTTGTGCTGCTTATAAAATGTTCTTTTCTATTTGGCAAAATATTGAATAAATATAATTTTTGCAATCTTTAGAGATACTACAGAGTCCAGAGAAGAGGACGTATATATTAATCATATCAGGGAGCAGATCCCAGAGATAGACAAATATCCAAAATTATTTGCAGATATCAAAATGAGTTGGAAAACTATTGATTATGTATTTTATCTTGAGAAGTACAAAAAGCAACTGTTGGAATCCAGAAAGAGTTTTCAAATTATAGGGGATAACCTAGATATGGAAGTAGCTACGAGACACAAGACAGAAATAAATCAAAATAACTCATATCATTGGTTTAATATGTATAGCGTTCTTGACCCTGTGACTGGGAATCATCTTTCGGATCTTCACAAAAGAGGCTTAGATGAAGTTCCTGCAGAAGAGTTTCTTCCCTCTACTCAAGATGTAAAATTACTGGAAAAGGATTTTATTTCCCTTTGTGCTAACATATTAGTAAAACATATTCGCCCTCTCAGCAAACTAACCAATGTCCTAGAACGTCGAATTTGGCACCAATATCAAAAGGAAATGTCAACCAAATCATGTGTAGTAAGTTGAAAGGTTATAATCTATAATTTTGAGGGTGGTGTGTAAACAATTTACAGATATAAATTTTTATCCGAAATGACGAAATATGTAGGGGTGGATCTTTAGGAGTTAACATACCCACTCATAACTCGAGGTTTGTAGCTTTAGAGCTGTAGAAACAGTGAAGCAGGGTAAGTGGCATACTCGCAGGCCCTAGCAAAGTTTGCAGCTTCATTGTGTTCTTTTTGGGAACAGGGTGGTTGATTTAGCTTTAAGTTGGATTTTTGTGGGTAGGGTTGTTAGGGTTATTATGGGTTGAGGGTTTTCTTATTCTTATTTGATTTTATTGTTCAAATGTATATCTGTTGATTGCATACTATGTATTGGTTGATATAAGCCTGAGTGTTTTCCGGAAATTAAACTTGTTTAAGGGTACAGCAAGGTTCGCAAGTCCTTGCATATCAATCAATATTTTGTTGCAATGTGGTAGATATACATTTCTTCCATGAGATCAAACGATAATTTGAATTGGGGAGGTACGGGGAGTATGGGTGGTTTTAGTGTTTAATTTTTCTAATAACTTCATAAAGTTTATACCATACACAGTAACACTTTTAATATATATGCATATTTAACCAAAACATTACATCAACCAAATTATCTGAAAAATTGCATTATCATGAAACATTATGTAGTAATTTTATAGTTAAATGATCTTATTTTATGGATATTATATATTGGTATGAATTGTTAGTATTACTACAATAAAGTGCTTCAGAATTGTTAAAACAATCGAGCTATATAATATCTAAAAATAAGATTATTTAACTATATAATTACTACATAATGTTTCATGCTAATGCAATTTTCAAGTAATTTGGTTGATGCACTGTTTTTAAATATTATATGAAATATGGCTTGAAAGAAGTCCTCAATGGTCCTCTAAATTGTTCTATTTTTTTCGAGACAATTGCCCATATGATAGGTGCCTATATCACAGGTGCCTGTATGATAGGTGCCTGTATGATTCAAAAGAAGCCTTCTATTTTACAGTTGTTTTTTTATATCGGAAGGGAGGCGCTTATTAGTGACAATTGATAGAGCAGTCCTTGAGAAAACTTTGTTACTGCCTGACTTACGTACGTAGAAGTTAATTTATAGATTCTTCTTGCGGACAGACGTCCAGAACACTATCAATTTAAAAAAGTATAAATTATGCATGTAAGATTTAAATTTTGGCGCTTTTGAAATGACAAAAAAAAAAATTCCTATAGGCGCTGGCTGATCTTGCCAAATGCTTTTTATCGTTTTTTGCTAGTTTTTGTGCTTTAACTTATATAAACTATTCTTTCAGACATTCGTTGTAAACTTAGTTCCCAGGTTACCTCGGTTGTAGTGTAGGTGCAGTTGAATTCATCATGCCCGCCATCGCAATCCTCATACCCATCACAGAGCGTTCGTCTGGGGATACATTTACCAAAATGACCACCGACTTCAGAGGGGCACATAAACTTGTCTGCCAAACAACATTTCTCGTCATCACCCATTTTACAATCCTTATAATTATCGCAGACGTAATCTTTTGGAACACATACATTTGTTTGTAGGCAGATGTGACCAAGGCATGGCACAGTTGTCGTAGTAACAGTTGTTGGAGGGGTGGCAGTAGTAGTATTACAGTGTAATTCATCAAAACCAGAAGGACAATCTATTTCCCCATCACATACATGCCTAGATAAAATAAAATGTAAATACTTTATACATTAATATAAAAACATTGCAGCAACATATACTTGCTTCGTGAAACATGTAATAAAAATCCAAAACAGGCTGTAATACTTCTGCCATTTGGTTTATATTTGACGATAATTAGCGAAGCTATGTTGTAGGCGATAGACTGGTGGATTACTGTTTCATAACGCTACAATCAGAAGCAAAAATTGTGTAAATTGTTAATTTAAAAATGTGTAAACACTGGTGAATTTAAAAATGTGTAAACACTGGTGAATTTAAAAATGTGTAAACACTGGTGAATTAAGCATTGTATTCAGTTTTAGTGAAATAAGATAAACTACCTTTTCATGATACAATTCCCCTTGAGACATTTGAATTGATTGGTCGTGCAAGGTTTATCAACACAGCTATCTTCATCACTCCCATCCACACAATCGTTGTCGCCATCGCAGCGTCTCTCTAGTGGTAAACAGTGCCCTGACGTGCAGCGAAACTCATTTGAACTGAACAATGAAGAAAACAATTAATATTATTACTGGGTTCCTTTGACAACAAGCAGAGCTTCACTTGTTCCCTTAGATATTACTTATATCTAAACATATCCACTTAATTAAAAAATACAAATTTAAAAAACATTCAAAAACTCAATCAAAACAAAATTTCAGTTCTAATAAAAAAGTAACCAACAATAAATTTTATTTTAAAGGTTTGCGCAAGCGTGTTGCATGTTGGCAAGCCAAATATAAGAATCCATAATATCTTATATGAAAAATGATAGATTGGTTAAGATACGCCACATGACATTAATTATGCTAAATATGCTTTGTCAATTTTATTTTTGATGAATTCGAAATCCACTAGCCTGTGTAAGCAAATCCATACGTACCCAGATCTTAGCAAATGTGCGACATACTTGCTATGCGCGTTTTCTAGCTTGCGAAATAAGGTGTTTTTTGTGTATAGTAACACTTTTGTCGCGTTCGAGTAGATCTTCATAATCTGCATTATATGACTTATATATAGCCCTTAGCGAGCGTTTATGTACACTTAAAATTAGTTTATATGATTTGCTATTCATGAACATCAAAGGTGCATAATTAAAAATAGATAAGATATAGGAATTGCATAATAATCGAGCCTGGTCGATGTTGGGGGAACAAGTGTAATTTGTTTTTTGAAAAAAATAATAATTATGCCATAATTTTACCTTTTTTGAGGGGAACCCAAGCACTCTAAGCTATAAAAACGGTTTCTTAAAAGCCCTTTTTCTCAGAACGGAAATTTTCAGCGCTGGCTAAAATATCTAGAGACCGATTTCAATGAAATTTTCAGGATTTCTTTAGAATAATAAAAGCTGTGATTTGTACTTGTCTAAGGCTTATGACTGTATTAATTACGACATTCTAATTGCAAAATTAGATCCATATGGTTTTTCTCGCAACAGTCTGATTTTTATTTATAGCTATCTGACTAATCGCAAAAAACGAGTCAAAATAGTCATTCTTAGTGTACCACAAGGCTCTACATTAGGTCCATTACTCTTTAATATCTTTATTAATGACCTATTTCTCTTTAACCTAGACACTAATATATGCAACTTTGCTGACGATAACACCATATATGCTTGTGACATTTCCGATGAAATGGTATTAATTCGTTTAAATTCTGATTTAAAACGTATAATTAATTGGTTTGATATTAACTCAATGGTTCTTAACCCTGGGAAATTTCAATTAATGTTTTTGGGTTCTAGGGAAAATATATCTATATTCATCAATGATCTAGAAATTAAACTTAAAGATAAAGTTATTCTTTTATGTTTAATTATTGACTGTAAACTAACCTTTTCTAGCCACATAATTTATATTTATCCTTAGTTTTTATATTGTCCATTCATTTAGATTTTTTAGAGTTTACAAGAGAGCTCTACGGACTATTTACAACAACTTCACATAAACTTTTTGAAGAACTTTTAGTTATGGAGAAATTTTTTCCTTTCGTGAAATGCACTTCCAATTTCTTAAACGATTTAGGTTTTCAAATATTTAAATTCTGGCCAACCTTCTTTGGTAAGTGAATTGTTTAGCCATAAAGTAATCCCTTAAACTCTAGTGTTGTAATTTATGTTCGTGTTATATTTGCACTTAGATTTATATTATTTTATATTTTTTACCTAGATTTATATCTATAAAACAAATTGATTGATTGATTGGAACCACGCATAGCTTTTTGCGACAGTTATATGTATGAGGAGAGTCTATGAACCTAGACATTGTTGGATATATCAAATCAATGTTTATGTTTGCGTCTCTCTGACGATGATGTCTATAGAAGTTGATATGAAGTGATAGTAAATAAGAAATGCAATACTCACATATAAGCGTGTTTGATATAAAAACAACTGTTACAAAAATAGTCAGCTACAACTTGAAACATGTTATTACAAAAACGACTTCTGAACCACCGTTCGCTAAGTTTTTGTATTTATAAGTCAGGTTTCTCAAAATCGATTTTAATATTTCTCATACTACTCTAAGAATTATAATGGTTTTTAAATCATTTGGCTATAGTTATTTATGTTAAGCAAAGCTTGAGTTAAATGTTAAGCTTCAGGTAGGTTTTAATATTTGGATTAACTATAAAACATTCTATTAAAGTATCCACACGAATTGATTTATTAAAATAAACACGGAATAAACATTTGAAATTTTGACTTAACATCTAAACGCAAATTAATTGTTCTTTTAGGGAATGGTTAAGCTGGACAGAGTAATAATCAGAACATGTCGAATTCAAGTATAGAATCCAACGCTGATATATCATTGCAAATCCAAAATGCTGTGTATATAAGTATATGTATATTTGCGGTGATTGGAAACGGGCTGTTTTTAACATCTGTGCTACTTATACCAAAAAGGCGGTTGCTCCTATCTGAATATATTGTTATAAGTTTATCATTTTGTGATCTATTATTAGTTTTAACAGCTATACCGCTGCAAGTTGTGGAATTAAATATGGACAAATTTCCAATGGGAAAGATTGGTTGTATCATAATGTACCCTTTATCGACAGCTCTCTTAATATCCGCTACAGAGACGTTATTATTTCTTTCAATAGAGAGATTCGTTGCTATAAAGCATCCTTTTAAATACGAAAAGTTAAAGCAGTATTCAATACGCGTGCTAATTTGTATCCAGATTGTAGCTGTGATATCAATCATTCCTTATGCATCAACATTAAAAGTTAGAAATTCGAATTGCGTAGAGACCTGGTCCGCTGATGCGAGCTTAGCATATACAATAATTTTATTTTTAATACAGTACGGTATACCACTACCTATAATGATAGTTCTCTATACAGTTGTCGTAATTGAAGTTAAAAAAAATAACGACCAATTAATTAAAGCGTCGGAACTTAGAATGAGTGAACGAGCCACCTATAACCCTGCGTTAACCAGGAGAGGAAGTAACTTTACGAATGCATTTAAAGCCTATAAATCGGCATTTAGAACTTCTAATTATAAAAGTGATATAGCAAAAAGAAGACAAAAACAAACTTTATCAATATTTAAACTGTTTTTTGCAATTGTTGCTGTTTTTGCGGTGTGTATATTACCTAACCAAATAGTGTGGCTGTATTCAACTTTTACAGAAGAATCGGTCGATCCACGACTATTTACAATCGCTTATTGGTTTACGTATACGAACTCTTTATTAAATCCGATTTTATACGGTCTAAATGCACGCTTCCGTAGATTATACAAAAAGCTCTTGAAGCCATGTTTCAGGACACTTATAACAGAGTCGTTTATCAGCACTACGCCAAATTCTGAAACATATAGACGAAGTGTTACTTCGAAAAATAGACAGTCCAAGGCTAGAGGCAGTACAGCAAATACAGATTTTTCTTTGGGTAGATCCAGATTCTATAGCAACGCCTCGGAGAATTGAATATGATATAAAATAGATCTTTTATAGTAAATACAATTATCGGTATGCTTTAATTTATTCCACCGGCTAACAAATAAACCTGTTGGAGATAAGTATGAAGTACTTATTATTCGGTTTAGCGAAGTAAAAGAGATTCGGAATAGCTCTGTGTGTGGTGTGTAAGGTTTATTATCTTGCTTGACTTGGATAATGCAAATCATCTGAATTTTTCTGAATAAATTTTTGAACTTGTTGATGTAAATTTTTTAAAAATAATTATTTATTTATTTTTTACTGTTTAAAGATAAAAAAAAAACTTTTTTTCTCCAAATAACGACTGATACCACCCATACGAATATGCCTGTGTCGGTTTTAGTGGTTTTATTATTATTAATAGTGGAATTAGGCCATTTAAAAAAAATACTATGTGAAGACAAATTCTAAAAACTAGATACTATTACCTCCCAAAAAAATAATAGAAGAAATTAAATATAATACAATATTTGTTCACATGTTGCTTAATAAGATGCAAATTTTCACTGACTTTTAAAAAGGATTTTCTCAAACTAATTAATTAGTAAAAATTAATTGAAACAATTGTATCAGGTGATAAAATAAACCTTTTCACAGTTTCGAATAAGAAAAAAAAATGTTGGGAGGTAAAAATCTGGATTTTATAAGAGCTTAGAGCAGAGCTCGATTTAAAAAGCTCGATTTTTTTCGATCTAAATTAATTCTGCGAAAACCATTTCAGATATAGTTGAGCAATTTGGTTTTACATCACATATTAAAATTTCAGTGAGATAGCTGAAATACTTCTCTTGAAAATTAAATTTATGTATTAGATTCCTTACTAAA
>JAUOBW010289982.1:0-10463 GCA_032360285.1 Lepidozona retiporosa | reverse complement strand
TCCATATAAACCCAATCCAACACCAGGAGAACCCTGAGGATATGGCCAGTTGTAACCGCCTTTATATCCAATTGGTAAACAGAATCTTTTTGTAACCATAGCCCCGATCTTGGTTTTCTCGACCACATCACGACACCGCCATGCTTGTGGTGCACCGCAACATCCGCAATATTTCTTTGTCCCATTAGAACCTTTCGCTATATTTTTAGCTTTATTTTCCTCTTTGTCTTTTTGTGTCTGAAAAGGAGCTACAACGCCCTTACCACCTGGTACTTTGTTTTTAATCCATGGCCATCCCCATCCATATAAACCCAATCCAACACCAGGAGAACCCTGAGGATATGGCCAGTTGTAACCGCCTTTATATCCAATTGGTAGACAAAACTTTTTGGTGGTGTTAGTACCATTTTTAACTTTTGTTACTATATCACGGCACCAACCACAATGACCACAGCAATCGCCACCGCCTCCACCACCTCCACCACCACCACCACCTCCACCACCACCACCTCCACATCCGCAGTCCTCTTGATGGTGGCAGTCGCCATGATGGCCTTTCTCGTCTTTATGACAGTGTTCGTGACAATGCTCATGCTCGCAGCAGTGGTCACCCTTCCCTTCGTGCCCATGATGTTCGCCTCCCTCTTCTTGTCCCCACTCATGAATGAACCCATGATGGTGCCCATGGTGGTGATGCTCATGTTCGTGCTCATGATGTCCGTGTTCAGTGTGACAATGACAATGTTCGTGCTCTTCACCGTGGTGGTGTTCATGACTTCCACAACCACATCCACATCCACCACCTCCATCGTCACCGCATCCACCACCTCCACACCCATCGCAATGACATGAACGAATCTTTGCATTCTCTAAACCTTCTCGTAATTTATTCTTCTTCAAAATCTTTTGACTACCCAGGGATAGAAGTTTGATATCCTCTTTTTCTTGTTTGATGGCTGTCCCATCTTCTTGTTTGATGGCTGTCCCATTTTCTTGTTTGATGGCTGTCCCATTTTCTTGTTTGATGGCTGTCCCATCTTCTTGTTTGATGGCTGTCCCATATTCTTTCTCACCCTACAAGAAGATCTTCCGTCAAAAAGTTTACCTAATTTTTATGAAACGCGTTAAATATGCCAATTCGCGCAATTCACTCGCGCACATCACCGCGTAATGAGTATTTACTACAAGCTACTCCTGTATTCTAAATCATGCTCTTAATTTCTTGATGATTTCAGGTTTTGTTTTATTTAAGATAATATAAAGAAAAAATAAGAGTGAATTACATTACGGATTAAAGTTTCCATGGATGATTGTTATGGGAAAGGCGAAGAGAGGGTAGAATTGCATAGCAGATACAAAAATATTCTAATAAGATATCATATACCATGAGTATAGAGATATTAAGTGTTGCAGGGAAGCATGCAGCAAAGATATATTTCTCCCTATAAAAAGGAAAGGGTTTTAAATTCAGATAACAAGTAGAAAATAGCAAAGTACCATGTATTATTTGATACAGTAAAACGATTTAATTATACAGTGTTTGCTTAGTAAGTGGAACCTTGGATATGAATTACAAAGCATAAGTATCTATCGGTCTATCTATTGGGTTAACCCCTTGTGAGCTAAGCCGCTTGTATAAGTATAGTCTTATTTTCCTGTGGAACAATCCACTCTTTATGTAACGCCCCCTCTGCTGTAAGATTTCACACAAAAAAACAGATAATCAGTTTTGTGAAGAAATATACTGCTAAGATTGCTTGTTAGAAAGCAAAATTATTGGAGATATTAAAGTTAGATAAATCAAGAGATTTATCATATTTTTTTGTGATGGACTCAGAATAAAGTCCTTACAAAATTAAATGGTAAGGTTATATTATTTAATCGAAGAATCTCATTTTCTTTTCAAGATATATTTGGTGAAAGCTAATCTTATGATCTTGATATCACGTAGCATGGTGACAAAACAGTGCTATGAAAGCTTATAGAAATTGATGTATTTTGTGATTTTCCTTTATTGTCCTTAAGCTTACCATACCACTTGATACCACCTGTTAAAATCCTCTCCTGCCTCCCTAGATTTGACCAATTTCCAAGAAAATTTAGTCCCAATGAATACAAAAATATTTGATGAATAGTAAAAGATTACCCTTTAAATTGATAGTGAAGAAAATATTGGCGACATTAAAAATAATCGAATAAAAGCGCCCAGTATTTAAAAGGTTAATAATAAATGATAATTTCTCTAATTATTCCAACCCACGATCTATAAAACCCCGCCTAATAACTGGATTTGGGTACTCCTTATATAATAAATAGGATTTTGATATAATTATCGTAATGCAGAGCAGTGACTTTTCGGCCATTTTAACGCCGACCCTAATTTAACGGCTGTTGTTTTTACGCCGAGCCTTTTTTGGCCAGTAAGGAATTTTACGAAATCGTCGCATTTCTACCCAAAATATATGGCCTATTTTCCACTAGCCCTTCGTACACAATACCTCTTAATTAACGTTATTAGGGATCGGCGAAATATGGGCTAAAAAGATAGTTAAAAATCAATAGTTTTAAATAATTACCTTAGGTGGGAAACAATTTGGTAAATTTTCGTTGCGTTCAAAGCTTTCCATGAATAATTAACCCTTGGTGCATGCATCGAATATATTTCTGCTAGGTAGTGCGCCCAGCCATCCAGCGCGTACCAAGAATACATGCTGCGAATTTTAGGTGATATATTTATATGTTAATCATTAATTCGCGAAAATTAGTTCGCACGAAATTTTCTGGAAATCCTGATTAGCAAAAATAAATAGCAAATTGTGCTAAAAGCTTAGGATAACAACATTGAGATATAAACTCTGTATCGTTTTTTTTTGAAATTTTGATAAGTTCAGCAGCCGCGAAATTAATGCACGCCAAACGTTTTAAAAGTTGTGCTTCGTGAAAATTAATACTCACGAAATACGATATCTTATCAATTCGCGAATATTAATTCACGCGAAATAAGTACTATTGGGGTACCATAAATGTCATTAGATTTGAGGTTTATTAATTTTTTATATAAAAAATATTTACCTAAGATCCCATTAAATTTTAATACTATAAAAAGTTTGCCAAAAATGGTAGACCATATGTCTAGAAATAAACTTAATTACATAATTTGTTTTTGATTTTTGCCTTGTGTGATTTCCCAAGTATATTTATTTTTCGTTAAGTTATGTAATATAGCACTAGTAAAGTTAAAATAAAATATCTATATATTTATGGCATCGGGTAAATTTAGTGGACAATATTACCTTCTAAAATATTTCAATATTCTAGAAAATGGGGTCTCATTTTGAAGATTTTGCACATCAACTATATTTAAAATATATATTTTTTGGAAAATATTTACACGATATTTTATTTAACAGTTGGTATTATTTCACTATTGTTTATACCAGTAAATGTCTAGTCTTTCCTTTTATTCCAGTTAAAACCATGACGGTTTCGATCTGCTATTCAATCAATGTTGCACTTTACTACGTCCCATATTTCCATACCCTGGCATTGCTTGTGGTAGCTGGAAGTTTTGGAAGGGTGTATTCCGGAATGGCAAGTACGTATTTGGTTCCATTAATGATCTCATTGACCCTAAGAAAAATTAAAATAATAATGTATATGTTCGTACGGATGCACATTCATAGGGCTTCCTCCTTAGCTTTATGATTGAGATTTACTTCAATTAACTTAACATTGATTTTTTTACTGTATAAATGAATCTGCAGATATTATAGGTCGCCAATTTTCAAAATGTTCTGGAAAATTTTATATAAAATATATTTACTTAAATTTAAATTTTCGTCTATTTTTAAAAACAAAGATAACGTAAACAAAAACCCCTAAATTTAGTAGCCAACTGTGAAACTACCTGAAAAAGAAAGTAATTTTTGTGCAAAAAATCTATCAAGATTTACCAAGAATTGGCGAATATAGTTTTCTTGCCTATCACCCGTAAAAATTAATTCCAATCATTTCTTTCCTAATGTACACCTTAAAACTACCTAAACAAACAAACGTAAGAAGAAAGCAATATTAAGCGAAATATTTGTCTCAAATGTAAGCATTTAAGAGAAAAATTAAAAGCCGTCCTATTTAAATTTCAAAAATTTAAAATGTTTAATAGTTTGTATACGACTTCATCGACCATTGGTAAGTAATTGTAATTATAGGCTTTTTAATTCCCTGGTTTTAAAATACTTGTATATCAAGACATCGAAACAATTTAATCGGGCGATGTACATATGATGACAGAAGCTACTTTCACTACTTTTTTTAACCTAAATAAATAAAAATATAACTAACCTCCCATTTCATCGGCTTGGAATGAATTCATAGGGGTTCCCTCCAGTCGTTGTCTCATAGAGGGTGTGGCGTAATGCATACGACTCATGTGATTGAGCAACCGGTTCTGCTGAACAAAACTCTGCATTCGGTTTGCTTGCATGATACTTTGGAACAATTGAGGTGGCACCTGACCAGAATGCAGCTGTCGTCTTCTTCTTTCATTTTCAATACTACTAGGGTTATTGAAATAAATGGATGAGATGGCATGCCCAGGAGTGCCCATGGTTGAAAACCCTGGGGGCGTCATTGGGTGGCCATAAGACACCTTTTCACTATATTGTGGAGCTATACTACCTATGCTACCTGGATCTCTCTTCAATATCAATGACTTTTTTTGATGACCATAAAAATAATTTGGAAAAGGAACTATTTTGTTATGACTAAAGTAATAACTTGGAACCGGTACCATTGTTTTAAGTGCTCCCATTCCACCTGTCTGGTACCCTAATCTGTAATTATCCCCGCTTGGATAGCCATAGCCTAAATGCACTGTCTGTTTTTTAGAGGCATTAACATCTTTCGGTTCAGTTGATTGTTTATGTTTAGAAGTTTTTTCTGAAATGACATCTCTTCTTTCATCGCCATTACGATCCCGTTCATGATCGCGTTCATGATCACGATCATGATCCCGATCATGATGATGTCGGTGGTGATGTCGAATACATTTTCTTTTATCCGCTGAATCGTCATCACTTGATTTATGGTGTCTGCTGCAGCCTTCATCTATGTTGTCTCTGCATCCACCGCCATCGCAACCATCATCTTTATGATGACCTTCATGCTTTTCACATTCATCTTCGTGACAGTGCTCATGACAGTTTTCATGTTCACACTCATGATGTCCGTATCCTTCATGACCGTGATGTTCGCCACCCTCCTCTTGACCCCACTCGTGGATGAAACCGTGATGATGACCGTGATGGTGATGTTCGTGCTCATGATGATGATGTCCGTGATGAGTATGTTGGTTTTGAACTTCATGCTGCTCTCCGTGATGATGCTCGTGCTCCGGAGCATCGCCACCCTCACCCTCACCTTCATCGTCATCCCCACCACCACAACCTCCAGCACCACATCCGCCATCGTCTTTCGCTTCAGTTGCTACTCCGCCTCCTCCGCCTGTTGTCCAGCCGCCGCCGCCCCATCCACCTGTCCCGCCACCTACACCGCCACCTACACCGCCCTGACATGTTCTACAGACTGCATTCTCTTTATTATTTTTACTTCTAGCTAAATGACCTTTCTTTTCTGCACTAGTCTGAACTGCATTTAATTCTTTTTCTGCTGGGGGGTCATCCGACTGTTCACTAGCTTCCTAAACATTCGATAAGTATCTAACGGCTGCTAATATTCGCGCGAGTATTTACTACAAGCTGTATAGTCTAAACAAGACTTTAATATTTATATAAAAAACCTCGTAGTAAGAAAAGCATTTTGTCTAACAATATGTATTTTTCGTTTCATTAAAATCTCTTTCAAAATGTTTTTATTTTATTTTTTTATCATTAGAATCATTGAAATAATTTTCTATTTTTTAGAATTAGTAAATATTTTCGGTATTTAAGCCCTGTGAATTTCAATATTATTTGGAGAAAAAAAAAGGTTCAATAAAAAAATATGACATTATAAAAAATTGAGCAAACTATCCTTTAAGGTAAAGCTAATTTCGAAGCCGTATTATAGGATCTAAAGATATTATTTATTTTTAAAAATAAAAACTGGACTACGTATTTTCTGGGTGTGACAATCCCAAATATTCTTACGTCCATTACAAGCAGTACATAAAAAGAAGGTTGGACCCAACTGTAGAATATCATTCTAATTTTTATGTATTAAATGGCGGGTGACTTAAGTCGCTGGGATGTTTACTCCCAGCCACAGATGATCCCAGGCGTTAATAAATTACTGATAGACGTATCAGCAGATATTGTATTCATGTCCCATTATTAAAACTCGAACAAAACGGACAAGATTTTGGATAATTAAATTATTGTGAGTGTAATCTGATTTATAAATATTAATGTACTGTATGATTTTTTGTTTTGTTTCTCCGTTTAATATAAAGTCTGTGATAAGTTTTAAAACAAGTTTAACCTCCATATATATTTTAGATGTATTGGAATTTTTTATTTTAAAATTTCACTTCCAGAGTTCACCTGTTTCCCTGTAATTTTTACCCTAATATTCTAATTGCTCTAGAATAACATATCAGAATTAGCCCCATGGCTAAAAGGGTTACAAACTGTAGCGTTTTGGCACGTTTTGGAGATCGGTGGCCAATATCCGGGACCAAATTATTTGTGTTTTTTTTTTATCTTTCAAATCAAATTTGGTGCAGTGTTAAAATATTTTCTAATTAGATTGAAGATTAAACAATTCCGCTATATTACTGTAAGACCACTTTACGCAACTCTTAGGCAACCTTAGTACCATAATTTTCTAATACACCAATTAGAGAAAATCCATTACAAAAAAAAAAATAAGTATATATGCCCTGGAATGTTAGGAAATAGAAGATCTATCTATCTTAGAAGATCTTAGGATGTGTTAGGAAATAGAAGATCTTGTTATTTATGTACGTGTGTGTGTGAAATAGGTGCTTTAACACTATTAATACTGTTTTTTTCTTCTGGTGTATTAGTGGGGGGTGGAGGGACGTCATTTATGATGATGTCAGCAATATGTACCAAAAAATTGGCAATTTTTTTTTTCCTTCCTTGCAAATCTCTTAAAAAAGTAGGTTATTGAATGAATATGCATGGTTTTTTGCTAAGGTAATTAAGTTAAAGGTTATATGTTAAGGAATTTTTTTTTGATTTGGGGTCAGATAGTGTTGACGTCATACCCCTAAAAAATAGCTCAAAAAAAAGTTTTTTGTATGGAAATTTTTTTTTCGACCAACCTCTCAAAAACCCTGCCGCCCAAATTTGGGCAAATTTAACAACAAAATATTTTCCTAATAGAAGAAGAATAACTCTTAGGAGAAATACCAAATTTTCATTAAAATCGATTTTGAGGAAAAAAAAATACGACACTTTAAAAACACCCCGGGCACCCCCCACCAGTATTAATAGGGTTAAAACACAACGCGTTGTGCAAATCGATGATAAAATGAAGAAATGCATGAAAATGTATGACAGGCAATATAGGAAATATCTAAGTATGTATTTTACAGTTTGGTGAAAACATTATAATACATTCTTGGAATGGACGCATTTGACATATTAAATCAGCATTTTTTCCGTGTAAATCTGTTATATTTTAAAAATCATTATTGTGCGACTGTTATGTTAAAGGAGTGACCATTATAAAATCCAATTGGTCTCATAGATTAAATCGTATCACATTGTGGAAAAATATCAGAGATTTTTTAAAAATATATATTTAGTAAATAAAATGTTAGTTATATGTATTAATATTATATATTATTTTTCAATCTGTCATATGAAATTGGTTTTTATAGTGTCGACTCTCGCTTCAAATGGTATATTAGTATATATAAATAAAATTACAAAAAATATCTTTTTACATCATTTTATGCGTGCAGTGAGTGAGATCTACACTAGGTCTATAATTACATATTCACTTTTAAAAACTTCGTAAGTTATTTATTAGTTGGTAAAGTGTTATTCATCACCGATTGAAACGTAATTGTCTGCACCGTAAACATCTGCAAACGTACCTGAAACCAAAATCATACTATTATATTTTCTTTTCATACTATCTACCTTTAGTGTATATATACCAGGATATTTCAAAGTATCCCATCCGCAAGAATCTTTACTCCTGAAATTGTTTAAAATATATGATTCGCGAAATTTTGTAGTAAAATCGATATTATAATTATCTTCAAACTGATAAGAGAGTATTCAAAAAGAATTTTCTTTATAACATCATGTGTTTTTAGCCTCAATATGATTATTTTTTTCTATTTTCAGCTTAATTTAGTGCTATATACAATGCTTATTTTTCAGTTTGAAATTTTACGTCATTTTTGACATGTTGAACAGTTTTTTTGTTTGATAGAAATAAATAGAATCTATATCTCATTTTAACCCAGCCTCAGGATATGCTTATGCCATGCTTAGATTTTCACGTAATTTCAATATCTTCTTGTTAAGATATCTTCTTGTATACTTGTAAGCAATTTCATAAATGGTTAATTCATGAAAACAAGTATTTAATATGAGATTGACTTCTCAAAAACTAGTATAGTACATGATACATTTAACCCGCTAGGTAACTAAACTTTCTACTTTTCTTTTCAAGCAGTAAAAAATAGGGATCTAGAAAGTATAGCTTTGTAAATCAACTTTGGTTTTAGAATTTAAATCAACTTTCGCATTTCGATCACAATTTCCTTTTTATTTGAAAATTAAAATTAACAATTTCCTTTTTAATTACCTTGATAGTCTTGTATTAATGATCCTTCTTTGTATGGTACTCCAGCGAATGAAAGATTTTGAATAATTATTGAACGTTTGCTTTTCAATCCGGAAGGTATAATCTGTGAATCCTCCAATAGTTGACCTGGTAATAACGGGATGCTGTTGGTAAAGTCCTTGTTACCCATAACATTCTTACACAAGCTAACATCATGTCTTTTGGCGGCTTTGTCACTAGCATGCTTTATTGATTTTGATTTCTTAATATTATTCTCCTTGTTTTTAGTAGTGGGATTATTTGCGGATTGCGGAACTTTTGTTTTGATTGTTGGAAATCCCCAACCCATAACTCCAACCCCTGATCCAGTATAACCTCGTTGACCTGGCCAATCAAATCCTTCGTTAAATCCAATTGGTAAACAGAATCTCTTTGAGACTACTTTAGTATTACCACGGAGTGATACAACATCTCGACAATGAAATGCAATAGGTATCAAAGGTAGATTGGTACGACAGTGGAAAGCAACCGGTTGCATGGGAAGGTGTGTCTTCTTACCCCATCCACAGCAACAGTGACAGGGGTGGTGATGATCGTGGCAATGATGATGGTGACCATCGTGGTGGCAATGGTCGTGATCATGACAATGTTCATGATGGCAGTGCCCGCAACCCTCGTGCCCATGATGTTCTCCGCCCTCTTCGTGACCCCACTCATGGATGAATCCGTGATGATGACCATGATGGCAATGCTCACAGCATCCTTCATGATGCTTATGGTGGCAATGACAGTGACAACAACAACCTTTATGGCAATGTTCATGAGCATGTTTACCATTACAACCACAACCGCATTTGTTATCACATCCACATCTTGCTTGCGCGTTTTCTTCATTACATTGCTCGTCGTTAATTCCAGTATTATTCCTTGAATATCCAAGTATAGATCTCGATTTTGTACTATTCACGGCGAATTTATGTTTTGAGTGATGTGCTGAGCTTGCAGAAATTGAATTGCCATTCTGAGCGTGAAAAACACAAGAGAATGGTATTTATGTCATATCAACACAAATTTTGATCGCTGCACAAAAAATCTAATAATCTCGTTAGAAGAGCATTTTGGCTGCCATAAAATAAAAAAAAAATAGCAGTATTTAAATAATTAAACTTTTTTTTAATTTAAAGAAATATTCAGAAAAAAAAATAAGAAAAAAAATAATTTAAACACATAATCCCAAATTAAATAAAGAATATTTACTAACCTTGTACGAATCGGGTTTTCTGAAGAAGTATAATTTCCATAGATTGATGTGTTTTCTGAAGAAGTATAATTTCCATAGATTGATGTGTTTTTCATCTTTAAAATAATGCCACGATTGTATTATATTATATTATAGTGAATATAATCTTCGTGCAGCGCATATAGATAAGCAATAGTTTGTATTCGTTATTCATTATCACTTTGGTCAGTGTATGAATACACAACTATTGTTCTTTTTTCATTTCTACCTGCTCTAATTGTAATTTTATTGTCATTTCTGATTTATTAGCGTTAATCCATTCTAAACTCTATAGTCCTTTACGCGTTTGTTTTAATTATAGCTCCTAACGTATTTACATTTTTTTTTCTACAAATTTAAAAACTTAAAAAAATAAGCGCGTGGGGGGGGGGGGGGGTGTACTTGGGTAGATTGGGAG
>JAUOBW010289871.1:0-10468 GCA_032360285.1 Lepidozona retiporosa | reverse complement strand
TTCTGTAAAGTGGTTAATTGAAATATATATATATATACGGTGCTGATAAACCTGTGTTTTTAGTTCGCTTAATAATTTCCATTTTATTAAATCACCCCTGCCTGTCCGTTTGTCCATCTGTTCATAACATGTTTTTCTCAGAATCTGTTTATTAGTTTCTTCTAAAATTTTGCATGCGTTTACGTGCTCAAAATGCTCTTGGCCAATAAGAATGCTAGATTTGCAATACGTTTACGTGCTCAAAATGCTCTTGAGAATGCTAGATTTGCAATACGTTTACGTGCTTAAAATGCTCTCGGCCAATCATAATGCTTGATTTTCAAAGTCTTATATCTTCAGAACCAATTAATTATTTTTGATAATTTTTAATATTGTAATATTATAATTTTAACTGTTTGTTTTTGATAATTTAATTTTCAATATGGTAATGTAAAACCATGAAATAAACGCATCAACAATGTTATCGATGACTTGTTTTTGGACTCCCGGCGAAGCCGAGAGGGGTCCTGTGAAATCACCCCTGTCTGTCTGTCCTTCCGTCCGGTCATTTTTCTCAAGAAACGTTCATTATTTTTTTTCTGAAATTTTGCATGAATTAATATGGTCATAAGGTGAAGCGAGTGACAGAGCCGGATTTTTGTCGAAAACTCTTGATTTTCTGTACTGTGCCTATTTTTGCCTAAAATTGCCCTAAACAGAGCTTTTTTAAACATTTTTCTCAAAATCTGTTCATTACTTTTTTTTAAAATTTTGCATGAAGTTAGAGGTATATAGACAGAAACTTTTGGCGTATATGGTAACCTACCGAAAACTCTCGTTTTTCGGTACTGGGCCTAAAAATGGAAAAAAAGGGTTTTCGGGCCCGAAAATCACGTTTTGGCTATTTTCTCCAAAACTGTTAGACCGATTTGGTTCAAACTTTCAATGAAGCTTAGTAAATATAACAGAAGTTTTTCAATTAGCGTAGTTGCTTATTTTGGGCTCTCCCCTGGAGGGCCTAAATTGGCCATTTTAAGGCCTGAAAATCACGTTTTGGCCATTTTCTCCAAAACTGTTAGACTGATTTGGTTTAAACTTTCAATGAAGCTTAGTAAATTTAAAATAAGTTTTTTTATTAGTGTGGTTGCTTATTGAAAATTTGGACCCATATGGCCACCTGCCGAAAGTTCTTGTTTATTGATGTTGTTGTTGAAAGCACTTCATATGCATCGTTAAAGACTCTTAAAGTCTTTTGGTTGTTTCTCTAAAAAGGTCCGGGTGTCCATTTGTCACTAAGTGCTTGTTTTATTATTGTCTTCCTTATAATATGTCTTTCAAATTTCCGTTCACTCCATCTCTCTGTTACATGCACATCATCTGAATACTTAGCTCAGACAGGACAAGGAGTTTTGATAGATGGATTCCAATGTGACATCATTTGCTGGCAGAGTATAAAATATAATCCAATCAGATTATTGAAAAGTCATGTGATCAAAATTGTAAACTAATCAAATCACTTTACTCTGCCAGCAAATGTAAACAAGGAATTCATTTAAAATTTAAACGAGATTTGGATGTATGTCTATCATTTATGTTCAATAGCAAATTACAAACAGAGATACAGTTATTTTGCGATCTAGTCAACTAGTGCTACAGGGATAGGTTTTCAATCACAAAAAGCTGGAATAATGTCTAAAAAATCAGACTTATAATTTGGTGTTTTATATTATTTGTTCCTCAAACGATAGTTCGGAAATGAGCCTTTAAATTCACTTCCTTCCGTAATGCACTTTTCTCCAAAGCTGCTCTATAATTTTGTCCGAAAGGCAACTTTTTATCCAAAAAAAAAAAAAATCTCGATTTCAGGCCCCAGGGACCCTTAATGGGTCAATATTAGCCCAAAAATTACATCTCACTTTTCTCAAGGAATTATGTTCTGTTTTCGCTAAAAATATTTTATTTGTTTTAGCATATGAACAATTTTGAAATTTTTATTTTCCCGAAAAGCACCGTTTTTGGGCCAAAAATCAAAGTTTTTTGTATTTTTATCGAAATCTGTTCTTTACTTTTTTAAATTTTGCATGAAGTTAGAGGAACATAGAGAGCAGTGTTCCAGGACCCCAGGCCCATTATCGGGTAAATTTTAGCCCAAAAATTTCACTTTTCTCAAGAAATCATGTTCTGAGTTTGCTGAAATTTTGTATGATGGATTTTTTTAGGAGACTTAAATTTGCTTGAAAATGTGCTTTTTAAGCCTAAAATTAACTATTTTGAATTTTTCTTAAAATCCATTTATTACCTTTTTTTAGATTTTGCATGACGTTAGAGGACCATAGAGGGAAACTTTTGGCCGATTGTTTTTGAGTACTAGCAGGAAAAAAATCGAAAAAATAAAATTTTGACCAAAACTGACATTTTCTCTCGAACAGTGCTGTAGTTTTTTTTTCATTTTGTGTGATTTTAGAGGGCCATAAAGGGCTTTTTTTTACCTCTATGGGCACCTGTCGAAAATTCTTGTTTTGGGGGTACTAAGACCAAAATAATCGAAAAAATACAATCCGAAAAAATTATTTTGACAAGTTGAGCTCATATTAAAAAAAAAATTGTGACGAGTGCTTTTATTCTGTGTAAAATTCTTGAGCAGGTTCTCTGTATATCTAACAGAAGTTTTAAATTTCCAGGGTAAAGAAGACTAAAATGATGAGATCACAATTGGTATACCCATATTTTGGACATCATTTTGTTGATTTCTGAAGATTGAGTCAATGAATCTTTTTCAATATTTTCTGATATCGTTCATCATTTTGCTGAAATGATCCCTGAAATAAACAGGTGATAGACTAATCATTTTGCTCTATACCATTAATTCTGATTTTATCGATGGGATGTGTGTTAGTTTGCTTGTTATGTATTGCGCTCATACTATTTTTCCAAATAAAACTTGTATTCATCTAATCGCTATAACTAATAAAAGGAAGACCGTGGTCTGTAATAATTATTTATATTTTCAAAAGGGTCAACTAAGTGATCATGTGGGAAGACGTAGCATCCTTTTAATTTCATTGGTTGGAACCGCAATCAGTTATTTCATACATGGCATTTCAGGTGGTATATGGATGTTATCATTTGCTCGTGTTTTTTCGGGTAACTATAATTCTTATTTTAAATAATTGATATTATTAATTTAGGGTTTTATTTCTGCAAGTGTTTAATATTATCACAATATGTGATAACTAGATTTATTACCAGTGTTTTTCTTCTTTATCTGTTCAACTTAAATTTTGACTCTGGAAAAGTTTTTGGATAGAGTTAGAACCAACGTAGTGGCCGGTAGAGTCCTATAAATCAACCTTGTCCATGCGTTCGTATGAAAATTTGCCAGCTATCAAAGTGTTTGATCGAAAAATATATAAAATCTTCGTAATCTTGCTAGTGGTAGATATGTTAAATCACGTTTCCCTACTCCCTCCTACCAAATAAGCAGACAGTGGATTGAAATAATTACCTAAATGAGTTATCTAATATATCTCAAATATTGACATTAAAATAAAATTTCTAATTGGTCTAAATTTTTCGCCAGATAGAATTATTATTCGGACAGAATTCCATCAGCCAACTAGGGCTTTTTTTTTGAAAATATATTATTTTATTTTCCAAAACTAGTCGAAAAACAAAATACTTCATTGTTTAGGTATATTCAAACATGGACAGTCAATGAATCGATTATATTTACTCGATATATGTGAGCAGAGCGAAGTTTCAAAAGTCTCGGGAATATACAATTCTATAACGAATTTTGGATTCATTATCGGACCAACGCTAGGTGGATTTATTTCAACGTACGAACATGGTTTTTACAAGGTTGCACTTTTATCTACGAGTATTTTTCTTTTAAATGCATTACTTGTTTATGCTTGTATACCATCTACTCCCCAAAAGAATACATCGACCTCAGGAGACTTCAATTTACTTCAATCTATCAATTTATTCAAAGACATTCATTTGATACCATGGGTTTCGGTGTGGGATGTCTTTGCTGTTCGATTTCTTCAGAGTTTTGCGATGATTCTGTATCGTTCGAACTTTACTAGTGTGTTAATTTACAGATTTGCAATAGACACTCAAATGACCGGTTATATTCAGTCATTTAATGGCATCATTAACATGCTAACGGGATTTCTTGTTGGAAGAATCGTTAAATCATTCAGCAGTAACATAAGATGTCATAATATTTTCTCAATCCTATTTATTGTTTCTCTACTCGGTGTGACACTTGGACCCAGTCTTCAATTTGTGGTAATTGCCTTCGTACCGTTGTGTATTGCTTCATCAGTTTTGCGAGTAACAAATGCCACTACCATGTTTTATAAAGCAGGTTCACAATCGCGTGGCTTAGTAAATGGGCTCGCGAATACAATGACTTCATTTGCTAGGGCACTTGGGCCTGCTATTGGTGGGTATGCACAAGAGATTAGTATCTTTGGGCCTGGAATATGTGGGGCATTATTGGCGGTTAGTGGAACGTTAGTTTCGATTTATAGTGAACACAGTAATAGAGAACATATGGATTAATGATATGTATGATTTTATATAAGTGATATTTATTAAACTATTATAAATAAAAGTAATCCCAAATGACCGTGCTTTTGCTCATCTCTGTGCAGAATAATCAAGAGAAGCTTTTTCAATACAATATATGAATATGTAAATAAGCCTGGAATAAGTACCATCCTCGATTAAGGGCCACACCCAAAAAACCTTGAGTTTGTAAGGTACTTTAATTGCCCAACCAGCGACAAAACTACAACATCTCATCATTTTTCGTAAAGTGTTTTGGTGTAATTACAAAGTTAAAATGTGAAATCACAAACTATACTTTTTAACCATATTTTTCCCGGGGGTGTGAACCACCATCATAACCATTGGCGCAATGGGTGGTCCAAACACTCAACACCCAACACCAGACACCCAAATTCAATTTATATTTTATTTCATATTAATATCTCTCAAAATGGCGTATTTATGACGTCAGTAGTATGTCAGCAATTTTTTGTTACTGTAAAAGCCATATTTGGGTTAATTTTCAATATTTTGATATAAAACTTTCCAGATTTGTTTTTTGTTTGTAGTGGGGAGACGCTTTGTACCAAATTTTATAATATTTTAACTAAGTTTGCGTTTTAGATTATATCTTAGACTTATCTGCAGGTTGCAATTAACAAATTAGATCTACCATATGATGGAACACCAAATGCTAATAAACAGGTAACGATGTGATTATTTGTAATAATTACAGTTTTATAAAACATTTAATTATTTTTTTTTACACAAATATTATTACTATTCAAAATGTTCACATAATTTTTGGTATTTTTCTTGAGGTGCCTAAAATTTATATTTTAATAAAATACTATTATATTGGAATGTGTAGAAATCAACTCATTTGAGAAAACAAAAAATAAATAAAATCTTAGAATACACCCATGACAATACTTTCATTGAAAGTATTGGAAAAAATCTAACTGAGTTTTATAATGATCTTGTTATGAACGTCTTCAGCTGCTTCAATTGATTTCTTTTATATGTCATTCTATAGATCTTTTAAGTTATTTTTAACCTCTTATGTATAATAATGTAGTACTGGAATTAATATTGTTGTGATTATCCCTTAATGAACTCTAGTGTTAGACAATGATAAACATGCATCGGAACCAAAAGTTATTCATTTGGATTTGTAAGATTTCTAGATTACTTTCAATTTTCAACTAAATCTTCCTCTGAGGTTATTCTTCGAAATTAAGGTTTGGTTTATACAAGAAGGATTAAAACTTTATTATTGGAAAACTAAAAAGTCCAGTGATTATTGTTTGCTTAACATGACTCGAACTCTTTGAGATTTGTAAATCGGGGTTTTGAAAAAAATAATCTAAGGGTGTAAAAAAAAATTAGAGTGTGTTTGGATGGGTGCTTCCAATTATTTTTTATAAATTTTGTATAATGTTATTGGGGCTGGTTCTCTTTCATCTTGCCATTCAGAATGTCTGATTTTTCAATAATTGATAGACTGGCTTAATATGACGTAATGTTTTAAAAGGAATAAATTTATGGTAGCTCAATTTTAACAAATAAATTACATTTGGTCTAAAATGAATTAAAATCGGACTTGTATTTGTCAGAAATTAGAAATATTGTATTTTTCTAAATTTTATATCTCCAGATTCACTATTCTTTTTTGACATTTCTTTCAAAGTTGACATTCATGGCCACTTGTTTAATAATATAATATTGCAAATTACAATAATATACTTATATTAAGTATATAATGTTTGTATGTACATTTATTATCTTTTAGGTTTCTATGCGCTTGTTTTAAAGTCAAAGGTAAATAATACAATGCTTTAACTGATGTATTTATTTTATTTTTCCACCCCGTGTCGTGTAGGTTGTTTTGAAATCAGCTTATTTTCAGCAAATTCTTTTGCGTTTTTAAAACATTATTTATCTATTTTGGTTTTAATAGTTCGGTAGACCATTATTGGATATAAAAATGAAATAACTTGTGTACATTTGTTTGTTATAACACTTTCTCTTGAAAAATGTTCATTATATTTTGAAGAAAGTTAATTGAAGAAAGTAATGTTTGTATTTCTTTGGTACTAAGGTCAAACACACCCAACTATAGTAATTTGACCTTAAAATGTTTGATATTTTCATTTTATTACATTGTTACCGACGACTAAAACTTTTCCAGTTACTGAAACCTTATCAGTAAATTACAAGTGAAAATGTGCCAGTTTCCGACAACTTAGTGGTTTCCGACAACTAAAAACTTACCAACTTGTTATTTTTAGATAACTGGAAACGGTTAGTTAGGTTTTACAGAATATGTGACTTCAGAAAACTAAAACTAAAAATAAATTTTAACGCCCAAGAATATTAATTATGCATGTGACAAAACCTAACTTACTGTGCTTTTTGTTTTATCATTTATCATAGCCTATGTTTAGTAACTGTTTGCCCCATATGCGTGTTAAACTTTTAAAACTTTACAACAAATTAATATTTTTCAGATAATTTCTTCATGAATTGGTATTATAAATTACGAAAACAAAAATCTTTTTTAGGCAAGCAATGATGTTCGGCTTCAAGTTGTCAATGACAATACCATACGCCCGCTAAAGTAAGTTTTTTCATTCCTTTCTTATTGGTTTGTCTGGAGAAGGTTGGTATTTCCATTCTTTTAGAATTCAAGAATAATATGTTGGTTTTGTTTAAAAAAAATGGCAATGACATGAAATGGCCTAATTTAGGGAACTATTTTAGGCAACGATAATATAATTAAAAATAGGGGTTTGGAAATCTCTGAAGAACATCAATTTGAAAAATTACAAATTTGATTAGCCTGGTGTTGGTAACATTTGACAATTTATATAGATTTTAGGGTCGGCTAGATAAGTTTTAAGTAACATTTTCAAGGTACAAAATGTACGGTATTTTTGTGGGGGTGATAGATCCCTTTGCAAACATTTAATTTTTATTTTACATCTTCTATTAGTGTTGGTGGGACGACCACTACTGAGAAATTTCTCCCGTCAGTTCGTATTTCTGAATGAAAAACATTCTGGTACCCTTTGGAAACCCATTATTCCATGATCCTCAAATAATTCGAATTAATTTTAACAAGATTTCATATTGATTTTCGTTAGTCTGGTTTGATTGGTTTGCCTTTTGAGTTTACGAGAATCTTGGGCTGAATCAGATTTGCTCTGGATTTGTAGGCCTTTTAACAGTGTTTAGGGTGGAACTTGGGAATCTGTATTTCTCTCCGGTAATCTGATGACAATGGTAAAAAAGGTGATCTCTGACTATCTCAACGGTTAACCAGTAAATTTTCATCCAAAATTGACGTAATTCAACTTTTCGCAAGAAATTGTTTCTATTCTTGTAAATTTTTGTTATAAAATATTATTGTTTACTATTTTGACATGTTCGTCATTTTGAAAACAATTTTTAGAAAATACTATCTCTGGTTGTTTTGACATCTCAACCATTTTGAAATTATTTTTTGGGCTTGAGTCCTAGGCCAAAAGCGGGGTAATTTTTGGTTAAAAAATAGCATCCCAGTTGTTTTAAGCATTCAAATCATGGATGTTTGTTTTTTCTGGGGTTCTATTAGTCTTTAGACCTTGTTGAACCTACCTTTTATAGATCCTATAGTTTCACCTATGTTCGTTTATTTTGCATAATGATGTAAGCAAGGAATAATTCTCTATCGTCCGGCGAAAACCTTGCGTCTGAAAAATTATATTTATCTATTTGTATCCCAAAATACTCTTGACTAATCATAATTCTCGATTTTCAAAATCTTATACCTCCAGGATAGCTTGACCGTTTTATGGTGATGTAACTCCATCAAAGGAGCGTCATGTACAAATTATGAGAAAAATTGGGTTTTTTGATTTATAGCCCGAAATACTCTCGACCATTCAGAATGCCTGAATTTGAATTTCTTATACCTTGAATACGTCTTGAGTGTTTTTGATAATTTTAGTATGGTGGTTTAACACCATAAAAAAGTGCACAAGCTACAGGTCAGTAAAATTTCTGGTTCTCGATTTATAGCTTATAATGTCTTGTTCAATTTTAAGGTTTACCATCCCCGGACAAACCTGTGCATTCACCAAAAAAAATTTCCCAGCCACTGGACATTCACCACAACATTTTGTTCCCGGCCCCTCAAAAAAACTGCTAAAAATGCATAAAATGCCTATATTTTGGCTTTTTTATATCATTTCATAAAAAGTTCACTAACACTTTGTTCCAAGCCCCCGGACATTCACCAAAAAAGATTTCCCGGCCCCGGACATTCACCAACATTTTTTTTCCAGCCCCCGGACAATTTATTTCACTAGTTATTTGGCGAAAGAGTTAAAGCTTTTGCTTCTTGGTTTGTATTAAAGTCAAGCATTTATAAAGAAAAAAAAAATGCTTCAAAATATATCTTAGTTCACGAGCTATGACAGTTTCAAGTTTTTGTATACCATGTAAAGTGATTTTGCCATATTTTTATTCAATAAAAAATACACTTATCAAACTACCTTGTATCAAGGTAAGTTCTGGGGACTTGCGATTTTTTTTCAAATTGGCCGCTAGGGGGTGACAAATTTTAGAATTTTAGACTAAAGTGATTTATTTAATCATTAATGGGTTTAATGAGAAAAATACTAAACAAAAATATTTTTTTACTAATCGCCTTCCTAAGATGCCCCTAAAAATCAAAATAGTTAATAAATGCCCCGGAATTTATTCAAAGTGTTACGGTATGCTCATATATTTGAACGTTATTTTGTTTCTAGCAAACGTTTTAGCGTGGAATTGAAGTTAACAAATACACTTACACGTGATGATATGCACGATGTCAACGTACAAATCACGCATTCAAGCCACGTTAACATTTCAGCATTGAAGATTGAAAATCAAGTGGATCCTGTCTTCAGAGAGGTATATATAAATAAACCTTGAAATTTCTGATAACTGTTAACACTGCTCCTGAATTCTTATAAAACTAAAATTCACCCTATGTGTCAAATCATCAATAATATTTAGGCATTTAAGCACCTTATTTTCAAAAAATACAAAAAACTATTGAATTACACTAAAATATAGATTCTACTCTTGATTTTTTCTGCTTGGGGGTGTTATCAAATGACAGGTGAGTGTTTGATACGGTAACAGTTCTAACAATCTCCCCCTCTCATTTTAGCACACCTACATAATATATATTCCCTATAGTATAAAATTTGTCAGTATGTATTTTTTACAAAAAAGTGCTATTTATAATTATATTCCCTATATAAATTTTGTATAATGATAAAAAGTTTTATTTCCAATTATTTTTCATATGAAGGTTCCCGTGCTAAGGTCCCAAACTTCTAAGGATATGTGTTTAAAATAATTGTTCAGATTGTTGTCAAGAAAATACATTGCGCTTTTGCCCCATTGTTAAAAAAATATTTCTGATAAAATATCATGTTTCATTTTGGCGGATGTCTTAAATTGACTAGATCTTTTTTGTGAAAGCGAGTAATAACATGCTAAGCGTATGATGCGAGAGCCATAATTTGGCTAAAACTCTTATTTTTTGTTATTGGGCTCAAATTTGCCCGAAAACGGGGTTTTTGGCCAAAACACAACATTTTTGTATTTTTTCTCAAAATCTGTTCAATTTAATTTTACATAAAGTTAAAGGGCATCTTTGTGCTCATATGATCACCTGCCAAATTTCCTTTTCTCAGCAACCACTCTAAGGATTTTTCTGATTTTTTGCATGAATCTACCAATTTGAAAAAAAGTGACGAAGGCCGATTTCTGAAAAAATTTGCTGATTCAGCAAAAATGGCCAAAAACCATCCAAAATGACACTTATTTTAAGTTTGACAAAATTTGGCTCTAACGATTTTTTTTATTTTTTGCATGATGTTAGAAGGGA
>JAUOBW010289760.1:0-10473 GCA_032360285.1 Lepidozona retiporosa | reverse complement strand
TTCACTTTTGAAATTATATATTTTTTGGAATTTTTTTTATTCAAAAATAAAAATTTCCGGGTGAATTAAAATAGTTCCTGATGTTTATGTGGCATACATATATCTATCGAATTGAAATAAACATCACTGTATTTCTTTCAAAGTCTTTATATTTATTGGTAAATCCCTTTCAAGGCTTAGGGGAGCCTTCCATACCCAAATTGCCACAAGATAACGTCATATGACGTTTTGGGGGGTGGGGGTTATTTTATACGACGTTATCTACGTGGCAAAATGATACAAAGTAAAGTTTCTAACTATAAATAAAACAAACCCTTTCTATTTTCTTTATATCACTTCTAGATACTTTATTTTTTAGATGTCATTCAAAATCTATATGATCAGCCAAAATTATGTCTGCCACGCTTGACGTTATCATGAGGGGGGTAGACGTATTTTTTCTAACGTCATATGACGTTATCTTGTGGCAATTTGGGTATGGACGGCTCCCCTTATTGGCATATATCATATATGTCATTCATCAATTGTTATATTTTTAATTTGTTATAAACAAATAATTCCAAAATGCTTTTATTTGTTTGTAAACAACAGCTTTCTCCTATTTTAATAAAGTACTAGAGAAGCTATTTTTAAAGTTTTATTTCGCTTTTTTTTTAGTATTCTTAAAATTTTATATTCCAATGCCAGATACTACATAATATTTGTTGATGTTAATAATTAAGTTACGTGATACTGGGAAATTTGTTATAAAGCATTTAATTCTATACTATATAATGGGCAACGTCCATACCGATGTGTCACTCCAATCGGCCCTGGACCGATTGGCTCTAGTAGACCTACCTACCTACTCTCCTATCCATTAGTTTTAGATCGTATTGTACATATAATATAATGGAGAATGAGATGTTTATTTACTATAATTTTATTTAAAAACTTTTTACATTACCCAAATAGCCATTCGTGGAGTCAACAATGCCGTTTCCGTAACTTTAGTTACTATTTGTTTGGGGGACAAATGTTTAAAAAACTTAAAAATAATAGAAATTTTAAATTTAATGAATTATTTTAATCAACATAATTGTTTCTGCTGGATTAGATTTCTAAATTGTAATTGTATTCAAGAGATAAAAAAGTTTATTTCTTTGTTTGGGGGACGAAAAAGTGGATAAAGTTACGGCTGCCGACATTAGTTGACTTAGGAGCCCCATCCATACCCAACTTGCCATTCTATCGTCATTCTGACGATAGTAGGTAGGTATATAAATATTTCTGACGATAAGACGTGGCAAGTTGGAATATATAAAATACATTAATTTAAAGATTTGGTATACTCACGAAGACATTCATATTCGAACAGCGAAAGAGCTATTTTTACTAACTTATTTAGAGAAAATTTAGCACCAAACTTTAGTTTTTAATTTTGAAGTGTTTTATAAAATTTAGTTTGTTAAAAGTCTGCCTTTATTAATCTGTGTTGCTTTTCTCCTACACCCGTAAAAGGTATAGGCGTGATAAGCGCCCGGATTTTCAAGTTTTCTGTGCATGACTAAGATTTTAAAATCATTTGATTTTGAAACAAATGCAATAAAATAAGCTGATGATTTTAATACGAAGGAAAACACAGTGCAATCATGCCAAAATTTGGGGTTAAAAAAGTCAATAAAAGTGCTAATTTAAATCTGACAATAAGGAGGTAGGTACCTATGTATATGTATGGATCCTTATCGTCAGAATGACGATAAGCGTGGCACACGTTGGTTATGGACGGAGCCCCTTAGCGAATGCCAAACGGCCCACTACTTGACCTACCTACACCTACTATCGCTATCGGCCCCCCGATTTGCGTTACCGTACACATTGGGTATCAGTATGGACATATGGGTATGGACGTCACCCCTAAGCAATTTTATAAAAGCTGTTTATATATTGTTGTTTTTTGCGATTTTCCTAATGGACAAAAAAATATAAAAGCTAATATAGATGATATTTACCTCCTTTTCAATTTTGGATTTTTCAGGCATTTTTCTTTTCTTCTTGTCATCATGACCATCACCACCACCATCACGCTTTTTCTTAAAGAAACCTGCCCTCTCTTTGCCTTTATCTTTTAAATAATTTTGAAGAGTTTCAGCGCCAGCGCCTTTTCCGTCCCCACATTTTACACAAAAATTTGAACTCTTCGCAGCACCACATTTTCCACAGAAATTACCTTCATTTTTGCTGCCTGACATTTTTATATTTTTATTCTATTTTTTACATGCATGCACATGGTGGAGTCTACTTGTTGTTTAGGGCCTAGTAACTAGTCCGGACCGAGCTGTACGTTTGTTAATAGTGGTAGTTTACTTTGCAGAACAGACTTTGAAATATCACGTTTGTTAATAGTGGTAGTTTACTTTGCAGAACAGACTTTGAAATATCACGACTTTTTAATTTTGAAATCGAGATTCTAATATTGAAATCGCGATTTTAATTTTGAAATCGAGATTTTAATATTGAAATCCAGATTTTAATATCGAAATCGCGATTTTAATTTTGAAATCGAGATTTTATTATCGAAATCGCGATTTTAATTTTGAAATCGCGATTTTAATTTTGAAATCGAGATTGGCCCTCCTCGGCTTCCGTAGGACCTTGTCCCTACATTTGTCTCTGCCACTTCAGTATTCAGGTGATTTTTTGTTGTTGTTGTTTTGGAAATTTGTATTTTCTGGTTTCTCTGTCCAGTTGGCACATTTTATTTTTTCTCCAGCTTATAAAAGCTCCACTATACCTTACGAAAGCTACAGGCCATGAGTTAATCGAGAGAAATTGATTTCTGCCAGTAAGTTTACTTTACTTTAGTAGCATGATTCTTTTTAAAATATTTGTACTTATATATTTTAACTTATTTTAACTGTAATGTTTAACTATTTTTTATGTGACAACAAAACCTACCTACCTAATTATGTCTATGTAAGTTAATATTAGCTACTTTTTCTATTTTTCTATTCTCCGTTTCTACTCCTATCTCGCTTTCTGTATTTACTTGTCCTATATTATCCTTCTAAACAGCTGCTTTGATTAGCTTCTGTACATTGATTAGTATGTAATAATGAATATATCTATTGTTTTTTACAAATTACGATATATCAATGATCTAAATCCTAATAAATCTCATGACAAGCTATCCATAAGAATGCTCGTGTGGCTTTAATTAAACCAATGATATTTAAATCCGCTATTATTTCTGGATATTTCCCTGATACTTACTAAGAAATATTTATTTATTTACACAAAAAATGATTTATACTAAATAACTATAGACCAATATCTCTTTTTCCTGTACTAGGTAAAGTTTTTCAAAAAGTTATTTATATCAAAATATATGAATCCATTGAATCTCACAAACTTCTATCCCCAAATCAGTCAGGATTCAAAAAAGTCAGGATTTCAATTACTCATCAAATTTATGAAGCATTCGACAGCTCTTCTCTTTAAACTAGTGGTGTTTTTCTCAACATTTCTAAAGCGGTTGACAAAGTCTGGTACAAAGGTATATTATTCAAATTAAAAGCTTATGGTATAAAGGGTAAAATGTACAACATTCTGGAAAATTATTTATTAAACCGTGAACAAAGAGTTCTTCTAAATGGCCAGTTTTTTGACTTGCTACCTGTTAATTCTGGAGTACCCAAGAGTTTTGTTCTTGATCCTTTACTTTAATCTGTATTAATGATCTTTCTGACAGTATTGAATCAATGTGTATTTGCTGATGACGCTATTTTCAAAAGTTGAACAAGTTTCAGGGAAAATTTTAAAAAGAGTTCTGAACACTATTAGGGATTTGGCGTTCCAGTGGAAAATTTCATCCAGATCCTAATAAACAAGCTACAGAGGTTATATTTGAGTTTTACTTCCTGTCCTCAGTTTTAACAATATATGTAGAAGAAGCATCCCAAGCATCTAGGTGCTTAATTTCAAACCTTAAATTGAACTAAAAAAAATAAATAATGAAAGGGATTGGACTTATCAAAAGAGTTTACCATTACTTACCGCGAACGTCACTATTGACTATTTACACATGCTATATAAGACCACATCTTGATTATATGATATATGATCAGCCTCACAATGAGACTTTTTGTGAAGAATATATGCAATATAACTGCGTATTAGCAATAACAGGGTCTATTAAAGGAACATTCCGTAAAAAATTATACCTCACACTTGAATTAGAAAGTCTTTGTGATAGACGAATGTGTCGTAGATTAATTTTTTTTTATAAAATTGATCATTGGAATTGTTCTGAATATCTTTCATCGCCTCCTAAACAGATTTAAGATTTTATTTTGTGAGTTTTCCTCAAATTCAAATTATTTCCCGAATACATTTTTTTCATTTTGCATAAAAGCCTAGAACGAATTAGATTCCGACCTAAGAAATTCTCCGTAATTTTAAACTTTTTAAAGTGATATTTTTATAATTTATCGTCCAACCCCTCGATCTATTTTTAATATCCATGACCCAAATGGTCTTCTGACACGTATTCGTGTTGGTCTAAGTGACTTAAGGTATCACAAATTTAAGCATCATTTTCTAGATACTATTAACCCATATTGTGACTACAACCTTGAAATTGAATGAGTTTGTCACTACCTCCTACACTGTTGATTTTTCACTGAAATTCGTAAATCACTCTTTGACAATGTCATTGGTTTAATAGGGTCATATTCAAATATTTCTGATGATGGTTTAGTCGAACTTCTGTTGTATATTGATCAGTCTCAAAGTCTAGATACTAATGCTTAGATAGTAGTATCTATTTTAAATCATTACAACGGTCTGATAGAAACACCTAGAGATAAAAATACAATTATCTATTTTAAATCATTACAACGGTCTGATAAGCACATTTTATTTTGTCTCCAACTTACTGTACTTTAACTTACGAAAGCGCTACAGTTAATTGATTTCTTCCAGTAAGTTTACTTTTCGGAAGTTGCATGAGTCTTTTTTAAATATATTCTATATTAACTTTCTTTCTAAGACCACCGTAGTTCAACCTGACAGAAAGGATTTTAAAGAAATAAAATAAAAAGCTTTTGCTCGTAGCTAATCTAGTAACTGGGCACAGTGGTCCTGTACTGCACGCCCAGCTTCCTTTAGGACTCTCTGCAATATAGTAAAAAAATATTACAATGAAAGTAAATGTTATTAAATTTACCTTTTTGACATTATTGTTCATTTTCTTACATTTTTATAATTATTATTATCCCTCTTGGAAGAAAACGCTCGAACAACCTGACATTTAGTTTAATTTACTAGGTAATAACAAACATCGTCCGTAAGATGAAATCGAGTGGTTCACCATGCCCCTTCGAGTGGTTCACCATGCCCCTTCGGCGAAATCAGTATAATAATATTAAAATGAACTCCACTTTCCCGATTATTAATTCACTGATGGAAGAATAAAGATCTCCCACGTTGCTGGAGAAACGCTACTACCATATTAGCATTCAAGAAGGGTGAAGCTTCCGATCCCAGTAACTTTCACCCCATTACTCTCTAGTCAGCACTACTTATGGAATTTAACTCAATAATTCGCAATCGGTTATAAAAATTCGTGAGTATTAATAAATTTATTGAAAGTAACATACAGAAAGGGGTTTGGTCGAAAATATTTTGTACAATAGAACATACATAAATGCTAAATGCTTGTGTGTGTTTTAACAGTCTTGTCTGTTTGTCTAATTCAATAGAAGATCGAGACTGTTTCTAAAATTTATCGGTTTTCTTGGAACATTTTTTGAAGTTAGGTTGGAATAGTTTTGAATAGTGAAAAAAGCTCTTTCTCACATACCCAAAATAAAATAATTGCTCTAACTCGCGCGAGAAATATTTTGTTTCTGATCAAAAAGGTTTTTGGGGTGTCAAGTTCCCTAAAATAAAAACATTATAATTCATTCCTAAACCTTTAAAACCGAATTATCATTATTATACCCAAATATTTATGCGTAACCTAAAGTTTTGAAGAAATTTATTAATAAAACCGTTTTTGTCGATAGTTATGCGCAATGGCAATATCATAGGCATTCGATAAAGTGTGGCATAAAGGTCTTTATCTGAAATTAACTTCCTATGGATCATCAAGAAAGATATTTTCAATTATAAATTATTTTGTAACCAACAGGAAAATTAAAGTTGTGCTTGATGGCCAGTGTTCTAAAACTCATCCTTAAATACTGGTGTTCCACAAGGATCAGTGCTAGGTTCTACACTATTCCTCATTTTCATTAATGAACTTTCAGACAATATATTGAATTATTTTATTAATTCTTCCCTGATGATTCCACCTCATATGAATCTCCTAATCAAATAAATGATACATTTGAGAAAGTAAGCGAAATATATCAAATAATTTGTCTTGTAAATTGGGGCAAGCGTTAGCTCGTTACTTTAAATGCTACCAAAACCAAATTTTCATCATCAAAGACCACGTAGTTCGCTCTCATCTCGATACACGATATCTTCCTTACTGAGTCTCACTGTCACGAACGCTTACTTGGTCTAAAAATTATATTTGATCTCAAAAGGAATAGGCATATTGCTGACATAACATTAAATGCTTCTAGAATAGTTGGATCATTCTATCGCTCTCGCAAGTATCTCTCTCCCTCCTCAATTCTCTATCTTTACAAAAGCCAAATACGTCCAACAATGGAGTACTGTTGCCACCTTTTGGTTCGCAACGTTCTCTTTCTTCCCTCGACTCGGTTCAAAAACGTCTTCTTGGACTCGTCGGACCTGAACTCAATTCCACACTGCAGCATCTTTCCCATCGCCGAGGTGTATCCAGCTTGTCCCTCCTTTACCGTTACTTTCATGGTGAGTGCTCTAATGAACTTTATGAACTTTTCTTCCTCTTCGTATTTTCACACATCCGACTCGCTTTTCTAATGAATACTCAAAACATCCTCATTTCCTTACAATCGCAAAATCATTCCACTTATTTCATGAGACTAGTTTCTTTCCCCGTACAGTCAAACTTTGGAACTTCCTACCTCCAGAAGCATTTCCTGAGCAATATCATCTCCAATATGTTAAACCCAATGTAAATATTTTTCCTAGACCATGACTTATATATTTATTTATTTATTATTATTTTTTAATATTATTATTATTGTTATTTTCGTTTTATAGTGTTATGCCATTCCCGTTTTAACTATTTTTTATACAATTAATTATTTTTATACATCCAATTTATATTTTTCGAACTTACAACTTATTTTAACTAAACCTTTGCTATCTAGTGACCTTTTGGCTTTGCTCTGGGTGACTTCTACCAGACAAAAAAATCTTTAATTTGAAAAACTAACATTAAATCACGTCTTCTATTTAAAAAGTAAATGTTTTGTTTTGTTTAACAATCGGGTTTATTTTAAGGAATGGAATCGCCAAAAGGAAATCGATGGTAATGCTTAACAATAATTGTCTATATAAACATATACAAAAAACATACATAAAACATATACAAAAATGCATAAAAAACATATGCTAAAAATGTGTATGTACATAAAATACATGAAGGTTAACGAATAGGCTCTCAGAATAAATCAATAAGCTGGGGAAAACCTTATTTACTCGTCTCGCTGAAGAAAACTAAGCTAAAAACTATTTTCAGAGTTTATTCAAAAATCATATCTAATTTATTTAGCCAATCAATGCCGTTTGGCATTGTTTAAGCGCCTTTTGGTATTGTTTAAGCCAATCAACGCCTTTTGGTATTGTTTAAGCCAATAAAATTTCTCTAAACAACCACCACTTGAAATCAGTGTAGCTGGGATGTGTACTTATGTGCCATTGTTGAGTGCTGCGTAGTCGGACTGCACAAATTGCGCATCTACGTTGACGTAAGGTTTTTTATAATGTGGAATGTCAGAATGATCAGTGGTTTTATTTTGAACATATTTAGCGTTCGATATTCTTCTCTGTGTCGCTAGCTCCTCCTCCGAAGGTTTCTTCTTTGGGCTTTCATATGATGGATCCTCACTGGTAGTATTCATAGGCGCGTAATGATTCGTTTGAATGTTCCTCAACGGGGCAAGTTCCGGCATTTTTTGTAAGAGTTGGTATTGGCTTTCTTTTCTATGTGTATTAGGTACTGTAGGTGGTTCATTGGATAATGTAACACCAGCCATATCGTAGTCGCGGTCTGGCATTTCACCTGCCATATCGTAATCTCGTTGTGGTGTGTTGTAAGGAGTTTCCTCTGTCACTCCGTAAGGATTATAAGGGTCGGCACCTCTTCTTAAGGTAGACGGCAACGAGTATAATCGGTTCCGGTCATCGTTACTCTCATTTTTAGTTTGTAGTACTCCGCCTGTAGATTTTCGGTCGCTTACCCCTGGTATAATTCTTGATGATGGTATATCCTGATCATCAATCTCTAGATACGAAACTCTAGGATTTAATGGAAGATGACTGTTGGGTTCAACATTTGACCGTGGTTTCGGTTTCGGTTTCGGGCGATTTGGTGGAATGTCAGATATAATATTCGTCGTTGACTGTGGTTGTGCCAAATTATTATCCAAGCTATTTGATTTTGGTATTTTTGATGATATCTTTTCCTTATCCTTAGATTGCTTCCTTAATTTAAACGGATTTTTAATTTTTTTGGACCCTTCTGTATTTATGTCACCGATTAGAAGGCCCGTTGAATTTTTCTTTGAATTTGATCCACCCAGTCCTGCAGAATCCTTTCTCGGTTTAATCGGTGGACCCGCTAGATTGTCTAATTTCATAGCGTCAGGATTTTGACTTGGTATAACAGTTGTGGAAAAGGTAGTAAGAGGTTCATAAGATTCCGTAGGCATTCCAGACCCTTCGATTATATTATAAAGTTCAACAGTCGCGATATCTCTCGATGTATGTGACGGACGTTTATTAGAAGGTGGAATTGGCGGAGGTGACTTACTTGGTATCTGCTCTTTCTTCCAGTCTTTGATAGTTTCACGGAATTTTTGATGTCTATCGGCTGATATTCGTTTTTTCAAGCGTTTATGATTATTAACTTTGGGAGTGACGCTTCCTTGTGTTGAGAAACTTCTTCTATGAGGTTGGGTTTCGACATCGTCGTCAACGTCGTCAAACTCACCGTCACTCCATGCAGAATTGAATGAAACTTGATCATCGTCGCAACGAAAGCCGTCGTTCAAATTCTAAAATAAAAATAATTTATAGTTGAGTTTAAACAATTTTTCTGATGAGTTATTTCCGCTAGGTTAAATAGGGTTGGTTCATAACGATTTCTGCGTATTAGATTTAACGTGCTGCCTAAAAAAAGGTCGATTGTCTTGTTTTAAACACGGTGGTATCTATTATTTACCAACTTTTCCATCGATCACCCAAACTGGGTTGACACTGAAAACCATATCTAATAAAAAGTAAATCTAAACCCTAGGTCATTAAAAACAACAGTATAGGACCAAGTCTAACTCGTCAAGTTATTTTACTGCTTTGACGTTATTTTGACCATCAAAGACCGTAAGAAGATGTCATAACAGGGAAAATCCTTTTGGCTATTACAAGAGTACACCATTGCTATACATTGGGAATAATATAAAGTATTAAAGTTATTTTAAAAGAGGAAATTCCTGAAAATTATATATAAATTAGCTGTTTAGCTTGTCGGCTATATATGGAATCCGACAAAAAACCTTTTTCAAGACTTTCCTAACTATATTTTTAAATTTTATATTTTATTTTAAAACTTCATATGATAAACTTATGATTAAGTTCGAAATATTAAATTGTAAATGTAGTTTTTAAAAATAACAATATGAAGATTCTCATTATCTGATTCATAATAAAGTTATATGCTCAGCTCGAATAAATATTTGCTAACTAGATTTTAAAAAAGTCACACAATTCTGGGGGCATTGGATAATATTTCCTGAGTTAAAAGTCAACTGACAGTGCCCCCAGGTTGGGTAGAGTTAAAGAAATTTAATTAAAATAACGATCACCGAAAAACTATTCCTGAAGATATACATAGTCATGAAAGAACTTCTTCACGAAAATCAACAAATATCTAAAGATAAATTCAGTAATAATGTCAAAAGCGGAGTAATGCATGGTATATGAAAATATTTACCGGTAAAGACATTGGTGAAAGGAGGTTTCCCGCGTATTTGGATAGCTGCTGTTTATCTGGAGTCTTCATTTCTAATTCACGCGCTTCTTCAGCTCGTTTGCGAAGTAGATTTGGTGTTATAGCAGAATATAGATCTTCGTTATCGATAGTGGTCTATAAAAAAAATACACACAACATAACCATTGTTTAATGTCTACTATTCATACTAATGGTTCTACTAGTAAGTAAGTAAGTAAGTAAGTAAGTAAGCAATCTTTATTTAACGTTGATAGTTACAATAGTTTGTCGCATAAAATAACACGGATACTATTAACCGACAAAAATATATATTCTAAAAT